>JBBJLS010072800.1:0-10143 GCA_037577275.1 Bryconaethiops microstoma
ACTAAGTGCAATTTACTAAGTGCAATGTTTCTTCTGCTTACAGTTTACATACATGTATATTTTGTATAATATTGAGAATTTTTTTTAAAAATTTTATTTAATACTATTTTCTACATAATACTTTTTTTTCCCCAAGAACGATCTGTGTGTGTGTATGTGTGTGTGTGTGTGTATGTGTGTGTGTGTTATAAAGGAAAGACCATACTCTTTTTACCTTCATAACGAGCATCCCTCATAGTAAATATGACTGTTTTGTCTGAGCTAATGTGAATAAACAGGAGATTTAACTTAGTGACTTAGGTGTTGTGTCTCACAATTATTTGCAAAAATAGGGCAATAGTCAGGTCATTGAACAACAGTCAGGTCATAGGGCATTAGTCAGGTCTTCGAACAATAGTCAGGTCAAATTTGACAGAAAGTGTATCATATTTACTACTTTCATTATCAGTAGTCTGATATCTGGTTGTGAAAGGCATATTTCTCCATCAACAATTAGCTGTGGTTTCATAAATTCTCCTCAAATAGTAATCTTTTAGGTGCAATTTGCCAAAGCAGATTTTATTTTTGCATGTATGCATAGATATTTTGAATAGAATACCATATCAATGTATTTTTGTGTATTTATGCCTATAAACATAGCCTTTATTGTTATTTGCAAATGTAAATTAAAAACACATTGTCTAAATTTGACTAGAATATATCCACTAGAGCAATATTAAATAACAAAAAGAAGTTACTTAATATGTCTTTCCTTGTATATATACCTATACTTTTAAAGATAAGAGTTTCATGTGAAAATATGTTTTTACACATGACAAGCAAATTACATGCAGATTATTTTCACATGTCATCATTATTACTTAGGTAATAATATAAGTATTGTAAGAAAACTTTAGAATAACTAAATATATTTTTCTCTATAACAGTTCTGCTGTACTAACCATTAAACCACATTTTGGAGTAGCCCCCTTTGTTAAAGCATTTATAACATTATGATGAAAGAATGGGGGAACAAAAGCAGACTCCACAAGGTAATTTTTGTTGAAGTGCTCGCATAAAATGGATAGAAGTATTTTTAATCAGTGTTGATGCACAGTGAGAGGTGAATTTTTAAATTGACCATCTATCCTCAGACATCCATTTAGTCATTGCTGTATTGGTTCTTTCACAGGGGATGTTTCTCCCGTCCTGCATTACTTATGAATGCCTCATCACTATTTCAGAGCTGGTAGAGAGAGAAGAATAAGCCTTTACTACCCATAACCCATTGTTTTCCCTATATTATTCGTGGTCACCAACATTTCACAGAAAACCTGATTTTTGGGTGCATTATAGAGCTGTGGGAGGTTACTGGGGTGAAAACAATTTCTATTGGATTTCTATTAGGGTTGGTGTGTTAGGTGTTTGTAAATGATAAAACAGCACATTGCATCTGACTGTCAGAAATATTGGAAGTGCCACATGCTGTCAGTTAAGTTTCTAGTTATTAAAACTGTCATGAAGCTGCCAGATCTCATTCCAGATTCAGTCAGGAAATGGTTGCTCTGCATTTAAAACTGCATCACTGTTTTGAGAGGAAACACAGTAATAGAGAGAGAGAGAGAGAGAGAGAGAGAGAGAGAGCACGAGCGAGAGAGAGAGAGATGATGGGGGAAGTGAGCTGATGATCTTTATACTGTTCATCCAAAAACCACAGCTGGCAATATTCTAGAGTCTCTCTAACAGCATTAATGAATGACAAATGTCTCCATCTGATCAAAGATGTCCTACTTTATCTGAAATGAATCATAACACACCAATGCAGAAGGAAAAGGCATAAACGTCCCACTATACCATCCACTTGAAAATGAGACATGATTTTATATGCACAAGTTTTACAAATTAAACTGAATTAGAACGCTTATCTTTACAGTCCTGTCAGTTCTAAAAATGTGGTACAGTAATCAAACCTTCAAAGTACATTAAAAAGTACTTTGATAAATGGCAAGACATTTTACCGACAGGCATATGCATTAACAACCCTCTTGACTCTTGTTCAATGTATGTTTTGCTGACTTTTATGCTAGTACTCATCCTTTACAGAGAACACATTTAAACTTGGCATTTTCTGCCACTAATAAATTCTGCCATAAATTTTGCACAGGCCACATTTTTCCAATATGAAATTTAGCAAATTAACAGTAAATGTAAAGTGTGTAGAAGTATGTTTGTCACAAGAGTAGATGAACAGAGACGTACCTTACCAGGAGTTTTGCCCGTGTAGCGTGAGGGATGAGCCCAAGCACGGAGAGAAGCGAGAGGACTGGTTTACTCACGCACTTTAATCTGCAAACGCTCTCACAAGAGTTAAGATTCCCACCGGAATCAGCGTTAACATACATGCACACGAGAAACAAAGTGAGTACTCACGTAACTCAGAGTGAGATGGGCGAGGTTGAAGACTCAATGTCTGAGCAACGAGAACTAACCCATTTCTTGTTTATATTCTATGTGACGCGCTCATTTCCGGCGTGATGTGCGCGTCACGTGACTGGTGCATGTGACAGTACCCCCCCTTCCAGGACCAGCACCAGATGGACCAGGTTGGGAGGATACCCGACGACGCTAGTCCTGGATGAGGGATGGCTCCAGAATGAACCGCCCAGGAACCCAAGACCACTCTTCCAGGCCGTAGCCTTCCCAGTCTACAAGGTACTGGGTGCCCCAACCACGGCGTCGTGAATAAAGGATTCGCTGGACGGTATACGCAGGACCACCGTCAATAATCCAGGAACCAGGGGTCACGTCGTGAAGGGTTTGAAGAGGGAGGAGTGGAACACTAAGTGTATCCGAAGAGAGGCAGGCAGCTGGAGCCGGAAGGTGACAGGGTTTATACGATGGGTGATCCTATAGGGTCCAATGAAATGGGTTGAAAGCTTCTTGGATTCGATGCAGAGGTGCAGATGACGGATGGAGAGCCAAACCTTGTCACCAACATGAAACAATTGTCACCATGGGTGTCAATGGTGATGTTGTACTGTGTAGCGATGGTTGGCTTTTTTGATGGCTTCCCTGGTCTGACGCCAGAGCCATCAGCACCTGCAGATTAACGCTTGGGCCGGTGGTACATCAACCTCTGGTTCTCGATGTGCAAACATCGGAGGATGGAAACCATTGCATACCTCAAATGGGCTGAAGCCAGTACTGGAGGAGGTATGGAGATTGTGAGACAACTCCGCCCACATGAGGCAGCGGGCCCAGGAGCGCTGTTGATCTGCCACGAAACACCTGAGAAAGCACTCCAGGTGTTGGTTGATCCACTCCGTCTGACCGTTAGTCTGCAGGTGGTAACCCGAGGAAAGACTACAGGTTTACCCGATCAGATGGCAGAAGGCCTTCCAGAACTTGGCAGTGAACTGGGGCCCTCTGTCCGAGACGATGTTCCGGGGGAACCCATGCAAGCGGACTACATGCTCTAAGATGATTTCAGCAGTGTTTTTAGCAGTAGGGAGCCCCTCGAGTGCCACCAGGTGCACGGCCTTGGAAAACCGATCCACTATGGTCAGTTTTCCACTAAGATGGTGTTTTTCCCTTCGGATTCCATGAGTCCAGTAATAAAGTCTAATGTAATATGAGACCATATTCGATGAGGTTCAGGTAGGGGTTGGAGGTGAAAGCCATCTTCCACTCATCGCCCTCTATGATGTGGACGAGTTTGTAAGCACTCCTAAGATCCAGTTTGGTAAAGATGGATGCACCAGAGAGGGTGTCCAGGGTGGTGTTGGTCAGAGGGAGTGGATGACGGTTTTTTATGGTGATTTTGTTGAGGCTCCGATAGTCGACACATGAACGGAGTCGACCATCTTTCTTTTTAACAAAGAAGAACCCTGTGGCTGCAGGAGAAGTAGAGGGATGAATGGTAACGTGACAGAGTCCTTCTCTTTTGTACTCCTCCAGAGCCTTCTGTTCTTCTTTGGATAGGGAGTAGAGGTGTCCACGGGGAGGTTCCGTGCCTGGGTGAAGTTCGATGTGTAGGTCGTAGGGTCGATGAGGTGAATACTGAATACTTCACCTAGGTCACGGTAGATGGTGGGAATGTAGTTGAACTCGACTTCGGGGTCCTGGGGCTCCCTGGAGCAGGTCCCAGTCAATGCCGTGAGACAAAGCTCTTGACAGATCTGACTCCACTGGAAAATTTTTTGTTGAGACCATGAGATGAGAGGGTCGTGAACCAGAAGCCAAGGGTACCCAAGAATGATGGGGGGTGAATGAAGAGAGGAAATAAGAAAGGAGATTTTTTTCATGATGATTCTCGATGGTGAAAGACAAGGGAGCGGTGCGATGAGTGATCAGACTGTGGGATAGGGGTCGACCGTCAATGGCAGTGATTTTCATCAGCTGGGATAACGCCTCGTAGCTCACACGAAGCTGATGAGCAAAAGATTGGTCAATAAAGTTGCCAGCCGCCCCCGAATCCACGAAGGTAGTGACACTGACCCGTTTGTGGCTGAGCTGAATGTGAGCTTGGACTGTGAACCGGGAAACTGTTGGGGTGATGGAGGTGGAAATGGAGAGACCAAGTGATTTCCTCCAATAACTCACCTGGTTTGACCGTTTCCCGGTCGAATCGGGCAAATGGCACGATGATGATTTGGTGAAGCGCAGTAGGCACACAGGCCCTCCCAATAACGCCGTGCCTTCTCCGCTGCATCCAAGGAGGCGCACCCTAACTGCATGGGTTCCCTCCCGGCTCCGGAGGGGGAGTCTGATGAAGGTGGAGGTTCAAAAGGAGTGAAGGTCAGTGGTTGAGAACTTGGTGGTGGTAGAGTGCGTGGAGCTGGTTGAGGACGATACATCATGTGTTGGTCAATTTTCATGCAGTTTTTTCATGCACTTCGCGTCGATCCCATTCCAATTATCAGGTAGTGCCAATTCAGGTAGAAGGTGTAGAGAAGATGTTGGTGAAGGTGAAACGGTGGGGGTTGGAGATACAGGCATCTCAGCAGTGCTCTCAGATCGATGAGATTGCAGAAGTGCGACCTGATCACGCAGATCCTTCACTTCTTCTTGCAACCTATCGATTGCGATTCCCTGCCGAGTTACCAGATCTACCAATGCAACCCAGTCCGCTGGGCTCACTACAACCGGCTCAGACATTCTGTCAAAAGAGTAGATGAACAGAAACGTTCCTTACCAGGAGTTTTGCCCATGTAGCATGAGGGATGTGCCCAAGCGCAGAGAGAAGCGAGAGGACTGGTTTACTCACACACTTTAATCTGCAAACGCTCTCACAAGAGTTAAGATTCCCACTGTAACCAGCATTAACATACATGCACACAAGAGAAACAAAGTGAGTACTCACGTAACCCAGAGCGGGGAGATGAGACAGGCGAGGTTGAAGACTCAATGTCTGATCAACGAGAACTAACCCATTTCCTGTTTATATTCTCTGTGACGCACTCATTTCCGGCGACACGTGCGTGTCACGTGACTGGTGCATGTGACAATGTTCTCCGTACAAAACAAGTATGTACTTACTTTCACTAAATCAACAAACATAATTTGGCCAGGAGTATACAGACTTTTGTATATGACTTTATACTACACTGAAATGCCCTAGAGGTTCTTGGTATTAATTGGTTATGTGTAAAGTGTAAAATCAACTGTCCTGTGATATGGGAGGCCTCATGTATAAATGGGAAAGCAATTTAGAAAATTCGCAACATTGCTGATAACTTTTATGACATAGCATGTTCGATGTTATAACAGTTTGTCAAATGTTAATTTACGGTCATGACATCTAACATTTAGTATAAGCTATTACCTACAATAATGATACTTCAATATAATAGACTTAATGTGTCATGTAACCCATGACAGAATATGACATTTGCCATGGCATGTTTATGGCATGGTTATATCAGTGTTATGTGGCTGAGCATAATTTAAATACCAGGTAGTTATATGGGGCTGTGACAATGTATTGTAGCATGTTCAAGTTTACGTTTAAGGAAAGCTGTTTAATTCAGAAATGGGATAGGATTAATTTAGGGTAAAGGGGGACAGGAAGGACATGTAGTGAGACAGTGGGAGGAGTTCGGGGGTCTGGGAGTGAAGTTTTTGCAGTTGACCTGTGGGCTTGAAGTTCTGTATGGCATGGCTGGGGCTGACACCAGTTGGTATTAAAGTTACTAAAGTTACGGGAGGACAATGCTGGGCTTCGGATGGTCTACAGAAAAGTGGGGAGGTGAAACAGGAGCCCACAGAACTGTCATGTATAGCTGCTGCTAGTGGCTTTAGCCATTGCTTTGAGCCCGGCGCCTTGGCACCAACCGGACGTGGGGGCAGAGCTTCCAGCTGAGATGTAAACAAAGATGGTGGCGCCCTGCAACTGCATAAGCCGGTAAGCAGGGATATAAACAATTATGGATGTGCCCTGCAATTGCATAAGTTTGGCATAAAGATGCCAAAATATAATGGCAAATCAGACTCGGAAGCTTGTTTAGGGGATTGGCCCTACCACCCACCAGGTGTCAGCAAACAAAGCCTCAAGCTTAAGCACATCTCTGCTGGGGCTGTGGTCAAGCCGGACACCTGAGAAGGAATTGTCTTGCGTTGGCCGGAAACGACTGTGGCAGGTGCTCATGGAATTTCAGAACTGTTTCTCTTGTGACGAGGGAGACCTGCACTGCCAGACCAGGAGGTGGAGTCAGTTGCAAAAGCTCTTTTTAGTAGACTGGGGGTCCCGGAGTCCATTCACAGTGACCAAGGGAGAAATGTTGAATCCAAAGTTTTCTCTGCCATGTGTTACCATCTTGTAATATTCAAGACTTGCACCACAACCCTTCACCCCGAGAGTGATGGGCTGGTAAAGCAGTTTAACTGCATGTTAGGGGAACGGTTAGCCATCTTAACATCCACACAGCAGCTATACTGGGACATGCAGTTGCCTCTTGTCCTCATGGCACGCTGCACTGCAGTTCAGGACTCTACATTGTGCACGCCAGCTCTTTTAATGCTGGGCAGAGAGATGAGGACTCCTGTGGAACTGGCCCCCAGATGAACCATCTGCCCCTACAGGACCGAGCTGTGCTAGGGAGCTCCAGGATCGCTTGGACATTGCGCACGCATTTGCCTGGAAACAAATCCATGTTGCAGGCATGAGGCAGAAAAGGAATTAGGGGGTGGCAATACGCAGCCAGGGATTTAGTGTGGGTCTATGCTCCAAAGAGGAAAAAAGGCAGATGCCTGAAACTAGACACCCATTGGGTGGGTCCATGCTTGGTCTTAGAGCAGCTGGGGAAAGTCATCTACCAGGAACGCCTGCCCCCAAGGGCCACAAAGTGGCATTGCATCATGCTGGCACCCTACAGGGGATCTGCAGGACCTAAGGCGACTAGTGAGGGAGTGCAAGAGCCTTTCTCCCGGCCATATCTTCAGAGAGGGAAGCTGCAGTGGCCAGCCCAGCCAGTGCTGCAAGCGGGGCCAGGTGCACTTCTCCGGATGGGATGGAGGCCACAGGGTGACAGAGAAGGCAGACAAGGCTGCCCCAGAGATTCAGGTATTTTGTCCTCGGTATTGAGGACTCTACTAAGGAGGGCGTAGTGTAGCATGTTCAAGCTTATGTTTAAGGTTAGTTGTATTGTTCAGAATTGGGATGGGATTAATTTAGGATAAAGTGTGACAGGTGTAGTGTCACACTTTATCCTAAATGGTGTAGTGAGAGAGCGGGAGGAACTGGGGGGTCTGGGAGTGGAGTTTTTGGAGTTTTGGGTTTGAAGTTCTGTATGGCGTGGCTGGGGCCGACACCAGCTGGTATTAAAGTTACTGAACTGCATCATCGTGTCTGCCTCTGTGTACAGGGATGCTACAGTACATATGTGGGACTCTTAATTTGAAATGGTCTGTGTTTATGTCACTTCATGTGTTCTGTCAGCTGTCCCATGTTTGTGTTAAAGTGATTGTGCTGGTTTATTGGTTATGGTCTTAGTCTTGTTTATATTTAAGTTCTAGATAGTCTTGCCCTTGTGTCTGTCAACCCTCACGGATACTCTCTCACACATACCCTCTCACCCTATCCGCCCTTTATGTTTTCCTTGTGTTTTGGGCCCTCGTGCCTTCTTTATGTTCCTTGTGTTTATGTTCCTTCCCTAACAACTGGAACCTTGCATCTGTGCCTCGCTACCACATCCCGAGTACGACATGACAGGGGTTAAACAGGTGGTACAAAAACTCCAAATCTGGGAGTAAAACAATAATTATTTGCTGGTCCTTAACATTTAATTATAGATCTATTTACAGATACTGCTTCAGAATGTGGAATTACAGTAAAATGTATATGTTTAACTCTTTGTTATGTCAAATACCTACCTAAGTTTGAGATATTTTTAAGTGAATGGAACTTTGTGTTTCAGTGAAATTTCAGTGTATTCTGTATGTACCACAATTTTTACACAAACAATTTCCTAGTAGTTTTGAATTTGCACCTCACACTTACTCAGTTAAGTCTCAGTGGCCTCTCTGGGTCCAACACTTTGGCGTTCTCTGCTCTGGCTTGGCATTTTCCTTCATTAAGGATTGATCCCATTTGTACTCTGGTTTGAAAGAGAGTTTGACTATCTTAACCAGTGATTGTTTTCTCAGCTGCCATGCGGTTTACTCTGTAGCAAACCAGGGGGGTATTCCATGAAACTGGATTAAGGGAAAGGCTGGCTTACTTTGAAAACACACTGGGTCCCCTTCTCCTCGCATGCGGGGCAAGAACACTGACACCAAGGGTAGTCAAAATGCATCATATTATTTATTTAATTTTAAACAGAAATGAATACAAACAAAACAGGCATGAGAGCCAAACTCTAGAACTATTGCTTACTATGACTGGATGATCGGCGCTCCGCACGGCCAGGGCAGTCCGGGTGGGTCTCATGGGACGCTCCCTTTTGAGTGTCCCAGTCTCTTGCCTGGGAGCCCCCTACCGGAAGCGCCTTTGCAGTCCTCAGGGGTGGAGTCCCCTACCGGGAGCCCCTCCCTGTCCTTGGGAATGGAGCCCCCTACCGAGAGCCCCTCACTGTCCTCGGGGGTATAGCCCCCTACTGGGAGCCCCTCACTGTCCTCGGGGGTGGAGCCCCCTACCGGGAGCCCCTCACTGTCCTTGGGGGGAGCCCCCTCCTGGGAGCCCCTCAGTGGGGAACCCCTTGCTGTCCATGCGGGCAGAGGCCCCTCTCAGGAAACCCCAGTACCCCCAAAAAAAATTCATGTGAAGGCACCTGGCTATTGTGGCTACTACGGGCCCCTCTGTGGCTATTACAGGCCCCTCTGTGGCTATAACAGGCCCCTCTGTGGCTATAACAGGCCTTTCAGTGGCTAACAAACCCTCTGGAAGCCCCTCTGTGGCTATTATGGGCCTCTCTGTGGCTATTATGGGCCCCTCTGTGGTGGCTAAAGGCCCCCCTACTATGGCTTCAGGCCTCTCTGCTATGCCTAATGGCCCCTCTGTGGCTATAATGGGCCCCTCTGTGTCTGCTTCGGGCCCCTCTGTGGCTATAACGGGTCCATCTGTGGCGGCTAACAAACCCTCTGGAAGCCCCTCTGCAGCTAACAAACCCTCTAAAAGCCCCTCTGCAGCTAGCTGCCCCTTTTCTGGGCTAAGCTGCTGGGCTAACGGGATAAGCTGCTGGGCTAATGGGCTAAGCGGCTGGGCTAACGGGCTAAGCAGCTCAACTAAAGAGCCTAATGGCTCATCTAAAGGGCTCAAAAGGTCCACGTGCTCTGGGTTCCGGGCTAATCGACTACGCTACCTGGAGCTGGTACACAAAGCCGGGGAATAGGCGTGGGAGGCTGCAGCCGTCTCCTGGGTGCTGGTACGAGCCTCCAGGTAGCAGCCTCGGTCCTGGGGGGCATGGTCTGGGCACTGGGGAGCATGGTCTTGTAGGACGGAGAGCTGGGCTTCTTAGCCTCGAGGAGAGGAGAGACAGGCTACGTGCACTTGCGGAGCTGTGGAGGAACCAAAAGAGCACCCATCATAGGCGCCTTCGCCCGGGTACTCAATACGGGCCTTCTTTCCCGCTTCCGCCTCAGTTGACAAAGCCATAAGCAGCCATGTCTCGGGCAATGAGCTCCTGAGAGAGCGCAGAAAGTTCCCTCAGGAGCCACTCCTCTTCCTCG
>JBBJLS010072801.1:0-10142 GCA_037577275.1 Bryconaethiops microstoma
GTCACTGTGTGTCTTAACCAACAGAAACATTCCTCTGAAACTGGTCCGGTTCAGGGACTGGACTGGAAATGAGAGACATTGAAAGTCCTGGGAAATTGTTCAAGACTACGTTAAAATACAGCATTAAAGAAAAATATATAAAGAAATGATGGGTCTCAAGACTTTTGCACAGTGCTGTACGTCACACATGGGTAATATGTTAGAGCATCCATAATAATGTTAAAATAGCATCCATAATAATGTTTTTCTGTCATTTCGTGCGTTTTGAGTATCAGTATTATATCCAGATAGGACTTTATCCACATAGAAATGGAGGCGTAATATTAATCATTTTAAGCATATTTAAATCACTCAAACCTCTTCAGGAGGTGGTCTTAGATAGAATTTAGATGTTCCTCAAGTCTCTCCAAGCCACATTCAGCAAAAACCCCTCCCAGTACTGTAAAGGTGTCTCCCTCTTGCTGTTCTGTAAATGGGGGTAGAGACCACCCTAAATGACACGAGTAAAACTTGTCACAACCTGCTTAAGCCACATACAGCTACATTAAGGTGGAGCAGACTTGTAGATGAGGTTTAGTACACAGTATACCTTAACCATTTTCCACCAACAGGGATAGCCTTCTTGAACCGGCTCCATTCGGGATTCTTTAAACCTTGGTGCAAACATGCTCATGCTCTTCTTGATAGATAATGAAGCCCAAAGAGTGTACCAGGACTGCAGGTCTTGATTCATTACTTCTTTTTAGCTGGCAGAGCTTTTGTGCTTTTTCCTGTCAGTCAGAATTGACACGAGCAGTTTTTCAAAGTCTGATGGGAAGCCTCTGGTCTGTTTGGGCTAAAACCATTACTTCATTACTCACAAACGACTTCATGTAGTGGTTGAATGAGGTGAGCAGAAGAACGATTGCAGCACTTAGCAAGACTGCATACTTTCAAAGATAGAGGCAACATTCTTCCCAGTTCATCTCCTGACTCTCCCCCAGTGTGGCTAATTGGGCGGCTGGTGGCCTGGTGGTTAGGGAGTTGCCCCTGTGATCAGAAGGCTGTGGGTTCAAATCTTAGGACTGCCACTCGTACCACTGAGGTACCCTTGAGCAAGATACCGTCCCCACACACTGCTCCCCGGGTGCTGCTTCGCTTGGTGAATGTAAAGAACAATTTGTGACCTAGTGGTTAGGTTGCTCCTGGAATCAGAAGGTTGTGGGTTCGAATCCCAGGACTTCCAGTGGCATCACTGAGGTACCCTTGAGTGAGGTACCCTTGAGTAAGGTACCGCCCCACACACACTGCTCCCCGGGCGCCCTCCCACTTGGTGGCAGTCCACTGCTTCACTTGGGGAATGGGTTAAATGCAGAGAAAGAATTTCACACTGTTTACAATGTGTGGTGTGTTCACGTGTATCTTATAGGGGCCACTTTACGTCACTGTACTTTTAATTTGTTGATTTTGGTTGAACTAGTCATGTTAATTTTGCTTTTTTGGTTCTGAACTGCAGCTGTGAGGCTAATATTGCTAACGAACAGTAGAACTCAACCCAAATAGCCCAAATTATATCAGTAAAATACACCAGCAAATTTCCACAACCTGCTTAAACCACATCCAGCTTCATTAAGATAGAGCAGACCTGTGGATGAGGTTTAGGACTTGACTTCTATCAAAATGCCGGTTCTATTCAGGATTCTTTGAACCTTCAGACCATGTTTCCAGCTGTTTTGGGTGGCACCATTATAATCAATGTTCCGACAGCAATGGATGGTGTTGCACAACACGCACAGCTTTTCCAGAAACTCAGGAGGTGATTCTGCATTGTTACATTCTGCTTCCTTTTACACACCCACTGTTGTCATTACAGTTTGCATGTAAAAGGCATCTTTTGGATCCAGCTGGTAACCAACTATTGAGGTTCTGAACCTATAATTGGTTAATCCTCTGAATTAGAGCAACATGAGCTTTGCAGCTCAGACACAATCTTCGTTCCATTCCAAAGGTGTTGGATGGGTTAGAGGTCAGGACTCTGGACAGGCATCCAGCCACATCTTTATGGAGCTGGGATACTGTCATGCTGGAATAGAAAAGGTTCTTCCCCAAACTGGGATCACAAAGTTGGAAGCATGACGTTGTTTAAAATGTCTTGGTCCGCTAAAGTATTAAGATTGTCCTTCACTGGAAGTAGGGGGTCTAGCCCAAACCCTGAAAAACAGGTGTGTCCCAATACTTTTGCCCATATAGTGTATATGATCTAATCTGCAAACAGGCTCCTCTTGATAGATGATAAAGCCCAGAGAGTGGTCCAGGACAGCAGGCCTTCTTGATTCACCACTACCTTTTAGCTGGCAGAGCTTTTGTGCCTTTTTCGGCCAATACTGACGTAGGAGGCCACCGGCCTGTTTTGGCTAAAAGCATTGCGTCATTACTTAAAACAACTTTTTTTTGTGTGTGTGTGTGGTGGAATGAGGGGAGCAGCAGAACTTGGGAGGCATTTTACTAGACTGCATGTTTTCTTCTCTTGTAATGAAAGAAAGGAGGCCCACAGGTTCTGACTTGTTTTGCAGCTGCCCGAGTGCTGACCACTGCAGAACTGTGGAGACTCCAGCATCACCACACACACACAACTGCAGAAGAGAGGAAACCTAGAGTCTCAGGTTAAGATTAATTTAGGGTTGAATACCCTTTGAAACTACATATTTTGTTTGTTTGGTTGTTTTTTTTTTTAAGTGAAAAGTATGCGTCCTCTGTGGGGAACTAAAATATGGCCTTTTCTGCTTATTTTGGAGCACAATTTCTGTTTGTTTACTGAGTTTTACATACATAATACATATGGAGCATATTATTGCTATTAATACATGTAGGTATTTATGTATTTTATATATATATATATATGGGTCACTGTATTAATACATATTGATAGTAACACACAATAGCTATTGTATATATCTAGGTTGTGTATGTGTGTGTGTGTGTGTATATATATGCATACACACACACACACACACACACACGAGACTCCATGCCCTGTCATTGTATACTTGTGTGTGAGTGTTTGGTGTGTGTTTGGTAACCGTAGAAAAAGTGGGTGGGGTTTAGCTTGTGTGTTTGTGTGTGAGAGAGAGTCAGGATGTCCTCCAGTACCAGCCGAGTGCTGACACTGGAGTTTTGTACTAAACTCTGAGATCTACGAAACACACCAGGACCGAATAAAAGTCCCTATAAGGAATTTTCCCCAGTTGAGGAGGAAAGCCTGTTTTCTCGCTGCCTGCTGGAATCTTCTCAGCAGTGTGAGGCTTGTGTACTTGATTAGTGTAAAGTGAAGCATTAACGGTCTAATTTTGTTTCTTCCTCCAGCTGCCCATAATCACACAAACCATGAAGACTAAAGAAGGCACACCGACGGACCGGTGAGTTTAACTTTCAGTGATTTGATCTCTGCTGAAGCCCGAGAGGGTGTTTGTTCAGGCACTGAGATGCAAATTGGTCCATGTGTTTTGAATTGTGAGGCTTTGTACAAAATGTAAATGTCTCCTCAAAGGTACAGCAATCCTCTCAAGGCCTGAGTTACATTTACTTTTTTAGGGGTGTGTGCGCCCGCGCTACGTTCCAACAGCACCTGCGTATAGTGAAAAAACGCGTTGTTTTGGTTTTGTTTTTTGGGGGGGGGGTTTTAAGTCTAAAAATGCCTTTTTATAGTGTAAATATGCTCCCAAAACACTTTAATTTAATTTTAAACTCAGTTTAAGGCTTTTTCTTTGGTATGTGCTGTCGTTTTCTTTGGTATAAACAGGTAAACATAGTAATAAATTAGTGTAATTTTTAGTAATAAAAATACAGTGGGTATTCACTAGGGGTAATCACTAATCATTTTTACATCAATAATTTACTGTTCATCAGTGGTGCGTCTTATTCAGGGTTCTTCAGGAGGAGTACTGTATTGTAGAGTCCCGCCGTTTAAACCAGACATTGGACGGCGACTGAGCTCAGCAGCCTCTTTTAATTTAATTTACAGTAATAAAACTACTGGGCTTTAAGAAGAACAAAAAACAAGAGAAACACTCAAGATGAGTCAGGGGCTGACTCGCACTCTGTGCGTTCTGGAAAAGAACGGCTGTCCGATGCACAGCTGTCTAGCCCCCGGCAATCCCGAGATATTCCCCGAAAACCGTTCGCCTCGCCAGCGCGCTGTCTCAATACTTTTGTCCTGACGTTCCGAGCCGCATACCTCCACGGCACGACCACCCAGACACTTCAAACTTCACAGTTATATACATCTCCAGGAGACAGACCACGAGTTATTCGCCAGAAACTGTGAGAGCCGGAGTGCGTCCATCTTTAAATGCGGTAACGGTGCATTTCGCCCCGTAGCTCGGCCTAGGAAAAACCTAGCGTCGCGCACTGGAACCAGTACAAAAACATTTATACAGTTATGTTTTATATGGAATTGTAGCTGAATTTACATTCATATTTGTTACAAAATTAGTAAGTTTTTCTTAATAATTTAGAAGTAAAATGCTTAAAAAAAACATATGCCCACGAAAAAAGCAAAAAAATATTTGCAGATATAGTGGCGATTTCTGTGTAAAATTATAAGTTAGGTTCTCAGAAAAAATCAGCATGTGACTGAATCCGCGACTCCTGATCCGCGTAAAACCAGGGGGTTACTGTAATACATATATTATATTTAAGCTGGCACTTTTGTGACACTCGGGCTCTTTTTGGAAAAGTATGTTTAGTTACACCTGAGTCATGCTTTCACAGAAGTACCAATACTTAAGTAGGGCTTTTGGCTGCTCCATCATCTCTGGTTATGACGACAATACTGCAAGTATAGAGCCTCTAAGTGACTCACTGTCTAATGCTTTCCCAAACTGGAACTCTAATGTGGGCCACATAGGCACACAGGAAAAAACAGACCAAAATCAAATCAATGGATAATGGATTCCAGTGCTGCTTTACCTTTAATGGGACAAAAAAGCTGAAGTGATTTTCTTTTCGGCTTGTCGTGGTGCCACAAAGCTCATTTCACGGGCTAAGCTTTGGAGAAAGACTCTCGGTCTCTTTCTCTCTCTCTGAGGAGATGCAAAGTGACGGGGAAGATTGCAGGAAAGGGTGAGCTAGGTCTGCCTTTAAAAGGTTTTCTCTTTTATTTGGAGCAGAGTGGATCTAAACATCATGGTGACACACAAAAGGAGGACACTTCAATGCCCTAATGCCACAGTACACCCTTATCCTAACACACACACACACACACACACACACACACACACACACACACACACACAGTTCCACTGTCCATTGCCCAGAATCAATACGCTGGCAATGGCAAGAATTCTTCACCTAAAAGTGCTAACACAGCTAATAAAGAATGAAGGCTACTAGGACCCATGACTAATTAGCGCCTGCTAACTGCCACTAGTCTGAGATAAGGAAGACGGAAGCGTACAGTCACAGATATTGTTTTGGGCTCTGTCCCAAACTCACAGGATGAGGGCAGATGGAGGCTAGAGGGTGTTTAAAAAAAAAAAAGAGAGAGGAACTGCAATACTGGAAAGTCTGTCCATTAAAAGTTATCACCATATGACATTTATACAGTGTCTGGCTGTCCTTTAAAAAATGTCAGATATTTATTAACTCATGTAAAATGTTACCTCGAAGTGCATTTACTTACATTTTCTGCATAACTAAGTGGCTAAGATGTAAACAAAAATGCTCCTTTTTTGAGACACTTAATAACTCAGAACTGTGAAAGGAACCAGACATATGAAGAGTTTAAAATGTTACATTATAGGTAACAAAAAACTAACTAGTCCCCAAAGAATGATTATACCACTATTTGACCATCAACATATATATAAAACTGAGAAGAGACATGTACGTTCATTGTTGGTTTAATAAATAAAAAGGTTGTATTTGTGTTATTGACATTGTGATCCCTGGTTCCCACCACTCAAATCTGAGTAAGCTTCTCTACAATTTCTCACCTCTGCCCTGAGATTTATTACTGGCAATTTTTACAAAACGCATCACTGCAGACAGTGTGAAAATGTTAGCTGGCCCTCCCTAGCAGTACAGAGAGAAACACAATGGTTTTATTTTTAGTTATAAACGGCTATGCAAAACCATATGCCAGCTTATATCGCATCTTTGATCTCTATGAGTAATGGGAATTATCACGCATGCCAGGTACTGAAAGTTTTCACTGAAATGGGAAAATCTGCTTTAGCTACAGTGAGCTGGAATTCATTACAGGATACTGTAAAGCTTGTCTCAGTGGTGTCACTCAATTATTTGAAAATGTCAACAGTTAAACTGAGCAGTAATTCTAAACAATAGGTGGAACTGTCTCTATTAATGTATTTTTAGACACTTGCAATAAGGTAGAGTTAAAAATATATAGTTAGTTATCTGAAGGTCATAGATTTTTAAATTGGATTTGTAAGTACAGTTTGCTCATATAGATGGCCTTGTATACCCACCTACAGAACACATCCGCTGATCAGCACAACACGAAATACCCAAATAAAAGAAACAGGTTGCATCTTGTGAAAGGTTATCCATCAACTACATAAGATGCACAAAGGCACGCAGCACTGCAAAAGACAGAAAAATGAATAGCGGTGAGGTCTGGGAGCCTGGCCATCAGATAAACTTATTGTGGATGTGTGGGGCAGCATGAGTACTGTTGTTGAGGCTTGAGCCAATACATTCCAGGTTTGGTATTAAGGCTCTCTGACTGCCCTCTCTTTCACTTTGAATGCTAAATCTAAATACTCTCCCTCAGGAGAAAAACCTTCGTATATATATTTTTAGACCACATCCACGCTTGCACAGGCAAGAATAGCACAAGCAAAGCACAAACGCATGCAGACGCATGTACACAAACATACATTAAGGGTGTAAACACAAATATACACATGTATGTATGTATCTTTTTTAACAAAACCTTGCACACTATATATCCAAAGGTATACAGATACTAATGGATTCAGTTACTTTAATGTGTACTTATCGCTGACACGGGCATTCAATCGCACTCTCACAGCTTGTATGATCTCCATAGAAAAGTATCAAACAGATAGAATAGGATAGAATAGGATGCTCAAGAGCAGCAACATATGATTTTACCCAGTGCATACTATTGGGCTGTGCAGCAGTGGAATCATGCTTGTGATGAGGAATATGGGAGAACAGAGAAAAAAAAAAACATTGTTATTAAAAATAAAAATAAGCCTACTGGTCAGTGAAACTGGCATGACCACAGTTTCATGTAACTATTAAAGTTGTGAGATTCTGACCACTGAGGACTACATGTTGCTTTTTTAGTGTGGTGTGCAGGCAGAGTTTTTTTTTTTCTTGTAGCTTTATTATTGCATGCTACTGGTGACTAGGAAATTTAAGGATTCATTAAGGAGTGTCGGATACTCAAATGGTGTTATAGTTTTGAATATTTTAATTACCAAAAATTTCTCAAATACCTGTGGCAGCATTTTCTACATGTGCGAAATCAGGCAGAGCTCGCCACAGTTTCGGCATGATCTAAATACCATATATTGGACATCAACATCAGCCCCGTATTCCCATATTCCCATCAGCCCAGTTTATCTTATATCCCCATTCTCATCCCTAGTCCACATAAACATAGGTCAAGATATAAACTCTGATCGAAATATAAAAAAAATCATTCTCCTTTTTGCTTTCCTGTTTAAATAACTTTGCGGCAGAAAGAGTTACATCATCAAAACACTAGGTCCTCCTCAATACCTCTCTGTGTTCCCCCTTCTGATGGACAGTGCGGTGGATCACACTCTGTTCTCAGGGCTCTGTGGACCTGCTCTAGAGGCTTTGCTCAGCCAGACTGGAAATGCTTGCATCGCAGTACAGGAGTCCATGAGGGACACACCACAGCACAGTGGAGTGCAGGATTACCACGAAAGGTCAGGAGTCTAAAGTCACCTCAGAAACGTAAAGAGAAAAGAAAGCACTGCAGCAGAAAACAGCTGATGGGAACAAAGCAGCGTTCTCAGTCAGTCTGCCCGTCACTCCTGTCGGGGTATGGGCCGTCAACAACAGCTTTCCAGAGACCTCTGTCCTGGGCCATCCTCTCAAGCTGACTCCAGGTGTAACCCATTTTGGTGGTGTCTGCCTCAAGGTCGCGCCGCCAGGTGTTTCTTGGACGGCCTCTCCTCCGTTTTCCCTGGGGGTTCCACTTCAGCGCCTGCCTGGTGACATTGGTTGCTGGTTTGCGCAGCGTGTGTCCTATCCAGCCCCACCTCCTTTTTCTGATTTCATCTTCAGCAGTAAGTTGGCAGGTCCTTTCCAGAAGGTTGGCATTGCTTATGGTGTCAGGCCAGCGCATCTGGAGAATTCTTCTAAGGCAGCTGTTGATGAAGGTCTGAACTTTCCTGATGGTGTTCTTTGTTGTCCTCCAGGTCTCTGCTCCATACCGGAAGACTGACTTCACATTCGTGTTGAACAGTTGGATCTTGGTGGTCAAGGACAGCTCTCTGGCGGCCCATATGTTCTTGAGCGGCGTGAAAGCGGCTCTTGCGTTGACGTCTGAGTCTGTGCCGCCCTGCTGGTCAATGATGCTACCCAAGTAGGTGAAGGACCGAACTTCTCAGGTGTGCACTAAATCCTGCAACTTTCAGAGACAGGGACCCTTCACTCACTCTCCATTCCCCTCGTTGCCAAGCTGCTTCAAAGTTACAGCATAATTGCCTCAAATATTCACCTGTTTATCTGTTTGCTTGTTTGCTGAGGAGCTATTTAAAAGCTTACTTTTCAAACCCATTTTATCAGCTTCCTGTTTTTATCTCTAAAGACCCATATTTCAAAATGGCAAGCAGGGAAGATAAACATACAGAAGGGGCTTGGTTGCCATGGTGACCTTGAATTATACTGAGATGGCTATCAGCTGCGTCACTTGGGCAAGATTACATTTTTCATATTACAAACCGAATGTGAGGTTTAAAAAAAACACAAAAAACAAAAAACACCACCAAAAAAAACAAACAAAAAAAAAAACAGAAAAAACCCACCACTGTTGGGACCAACAGCTGACACCTATGGTCTCATCGAAGCCCACCGTTTAACCCCAGTTAATTTGTGCTGAATATGCCTTACTCATGACATTTAATAATAATCATTAATTCTTTATTAATTTAATAAGAATTCACCATGCTGTGTACCACAAATTATAAAGAGCAGCAGAAAGGCCACGGCAGAGGGAATTACAATGAATTTTTACTGTGTGCGCGTTACGGAATGTGTAAATGTAAAATTAGCACATTACGGAGTGTTGGAAAAAGGCGAAAAATGACAGACAGTGAGAGAGAGAGAGAGAGGCAGGTATTCACCTATAACCTCTTAAATTATTCAGATAACATGAGCACAAACAAACACACACAAACACCCTGATGTGAGAATGGAGGGTGTGTACACTCTGGGCTGTTTGAATATTTCATTAACGTAAACCAAACATCCAGCCAAGCTTAGACCTCCTGTGAGCTTAAACACTGCTACGCACTCACGCTCGCACACACGCGCACACTCTCTCCCTTTTTTTCCAAACATCCCGACAGTATAAAGAATGATTCTTTAGACACACAGACTCAGCAATGAGTGTGTGAGAGAAAATAACTTTAAATGAAACAGAAGAAGAAATCTCTTCAGATCCATTCTGTGCTCCCTCACAGAGAAAGAAGGCTCTGCCATTTAAACTCATATAACCCTCTCACAGCGTCAACAAGGGCCACGCAACTCCTTGCTCCTCCACTTAAACCATGAAAAATTCACCAGCCACATAAGAGTGCAAGAAAAAGATGTAAAGAAAAGGAGTGGCATAATGACACCTCAGTTCAACCACATGCTGTATCCTTACATGTTTGTGTGTGTGTGTGTGCTCCTGCAGCTCATCTCAGAGGTAATGCATTCAAGTGGCAACACAACAGTGAGGGGTGGGTGGGAGTGGCAGAGAGAGTGACAGACAGAGAGAGAGAGTGAAAGAGGGTGAGAGAGCGAGAGAGAGAGCGAGAGAGTGAGTGTGAGTGTGAGAGAGCGTGAGAGAGAGAAAGAGAGAGAGAGCGAGAGAGCGAGAGAGAGAGAGAGAGAGAGAGAGAGAGAGAGAGAGAGAGAGAGAGAGAGAGAGAGAG
>JBBJLS010072802.1:0-10141 GCA_037577275.1 Bryconaethiops microstoma
TGAGACTTTCCATTTCTTTGTCATTGGACAAACTTACAAAAGCAGCGAGGGGTCAAATAATTATTTCCTCCACTGTATGCTATAAACCATTTGACCTATAAGTGCATGTATGTGTGTGTGTTTGTGTGTCAGTCTGTGTTTCACTCATGTGAAATGAAGGTCAAGTTGAACTGGCAACATCTGGTTTCCATATTGGCTTCATAATGTCATGATAGTATTTGAAGTTAAGTAAGCCTGTGTGATTGCAAGTGATTAGTTTATTTTACACAGGAAAACTTAAAGATGGCAGAAAAGCTGCTCAAAAACTGAAACAATAAGCCACCATTATTTAATATAAAGGTGTTTTTTATTTTTGAAAGTATCAAGTTAATCTGACAATGATATAGTGTTAGACCGGCATCAAAAGCTTCTCTAAACTATGATTTACCCATTTTATCTTCCTCTCTCCTCTCAATCACACGCTCCTTATTTTCTCAGTTTCTCATTACATCAGTTTAATTCAGAATAGCTCTTTAGTTTGAGAAGTGAGTTTAAATGTCCAGTGAAAACATGGATGCTAGGTACAACATGGATGTGGAACATAGATGTGTTGGGTAGGTAGAAAGGTCACAGTGGACTTTTCCCCTTTCTTGATAATTGATCAGACAAGAGTGGATGCTGTTCTCTTCCAGGTAGAATCAGCAGTTTCACAAATACTGATAATAATACTAGTTTATCCTAGAAAGGCACCTTAAGTCATTCAGGCACTTACAAACAACAAAACAAAGTTCTAAATAAAAAGTCATGATTGCACAGCTTAAGCAATTCCCAGGGCATTGCTAATGTGTTGTCTGGTGGTCACTTGCTATTTTTGGTGTTTGTTACTAGACGGCTCCTAGAAAGTGTTCCTAACTGATTGTTATGGGATCTCTGGTTGTTGCTAGGGTGTTGGTAGGTGGCTCCTAGGGGTTTTGAAATGGTTTGTTAGATGGTTCTAGGGTCTAGTTGTTGTATCTCAAGTGGTTACTAAGGTCTTCTAGGTGGTTGCAATGGTATCTCAGGTGCTTGCTTGGGGTAGCAACATTGCTCCAAAGTCCTACAGTGTTGCTGCATGATTACTATCAGAATCAGAATCTCAATCAGAAAACTTTATTGATCCTGGAGGAAATTGCTTACCTATGACATATTAGGTGGTTCTCATGGTGTTGCTTGGCATTTTCTAAGGTACCATTGTCATCTGAGTGAATGTCCCCTTGACCTCTCAGGAGTACCCCCAGAGTACCACGACTTGGCGGCAGTATTCTCTAAAGATAACGCTTCTTACCATTCGATTGCACCATCGATCTCCTACTGGGTGCTACAAATCCTCGAGGAAGACTGTACTCTCTCTCTCACCCAGAGACTCTGGCCATGGAGGAATACTTTCATGAATGGACTCATTAGACCATCCAGTTCACCTGCAGCTGCAACTTTCTTCTTCGTGGGAAAGAAAGATGGGGGTTACATCCCTGTATAGACTATCAAAAGACTAGACTATGGTTCTTTTGATAGTCTATACAGGGATGTATGGTTCATTACTCCAACTGGGCATTATGAATATTTAGTAATGCCGTTCGGTCTTTCAAACTGTCCGGCCTTTGTCAGCGATGTACTTAATAATTTGCTGGACAGATTTGTTTATTTGGATGACATTTCCATCTTCTCTCTTGAGCTCCATTCTCATATGCAACATGTTTGTCAAGTCCTCCTAGACTACCACCTTTATGTTAAGCTCGAAAAAAAGTGAATTACACACCAGACAGACCACATTGAGTTTTCAAGTGAGCTCCCGAGGTTTCCACATGGACCCTATCAAGGCAGTCGTGGAATGGCCTACGCTCACTTCTGTCAGGAAATTACAAAGATACCTTGGAATACAAAGATACCTTGAACTTCTATCACCGCTTTATCAGAAACTATAGTTCCCTCATTGCTCTCCTGACCTCACTTCTTTTTAAATTTAACTGATTAAACTGTTTGAACTGATAAAACTGATCACAAATTAAATAGTTAGATTATGAACAACTTGACCTCCTGCTTTGAAAACAGTGTTTGCAAACATTTGTCTATTTGAGAGTATTTTATAGGACACCCACAGCTTGCTGTTTTTAACATAACAGTTATGCCTAAATGCATTAAGTATATTTTGCAACACTTTGAGAAATGTTCATCAAAGTGTTTTCTTAACTATTCGCAGACGCACATAACATGAAAATCATTTGTACTAAAGATGATGAAAGTGAATGCTGTCACAACAAACGAGTAAGATAAAATTGTGTGGGGTATGGTATTATCCCTGTTTTAAACATCTTTCTTTTTAATATGTTCAATTATTGCAAAGCAAGAAAACATGCTTATGTGTGTTTACATTTATTTATTTAATAGATATTCTTATATAGAGCAAAAAAGGGCAAAAGCTGATAAGCTTTTCCCCTTCCGAGATCCGGGATGAATATATATAAAATAAAAAAAAAATAAATAAAACTGACAAAAGACAAAATATCTTTAGTAGCTTCTGTAAACTAGAAAGAAAAGGTAATTGTGAGGTAAAAATAAAGTATGTTCGAGTGCAGACAGGCGTTGCCAAGTTTCATATTATGGAAGAAGGAATTGTGTTCTCCCACTCTTCACTGGGAGGACACTAAAGCAGCAAATCCTAGCTGTAATCGCATGCTTAGATCTCAGTCTTGACCCTGGAGATCCGAGACCCAAGCTGACTTACATGTGTGTTATGATGAGCCAAGGTGCAGAGGTGTGTACATTTGTATTAAAGTGCTGGGAAACTCCAGGTGTCCCCTCTTTATCCCAACAAAGTAACACTCACACAGTACATAAGTGTGTTGGTTCATGTTTCATGATTTTTCTGTATTTTAGTAGTCTTTGCGTGTACTTATAAGAACCAAGTGATAACCATGACAAATTAAGATCGTTCTTAATTTGGCTCGAACAGTTTTGTGTGTGTTGTTCATTATCAGTGTGATACTAGATGGTGTGCTGGCGGGACCCCAGTGGCATCCGGGCCATCCTCCACTGAACTGCGGCTGTTATTTCTGTAATTGCTTTTCATTATCAGCCCTTGGTGGAAGTGGCGTGTGTCTCAGAGCTCGTCAGACCTGGGCATTAATTAGGGCTGGTAATTGGAATGGGGATGTGTTAGGAGAGAAATGAACACCTGGAGGCATTACTGCTCTGCAATTTAGGGAGCATGGAGGTGATTTGGGGTGTATGCATGCATGCTCATTTTTGTCATTTTTTTATGGTCTTAACCTGCAGTATCAGGACTAAAAACAAAACATGGTCCTCAGTTGTTGTTTTTTTATTTTTTACAAAGGCTACATATTTTGATTTGACAGCCTTAATGGACAAATTTGTTCTTGCTTCTTGTATATAGATAGATGACATATGTCACAGTTGTCCAATAAAAACAAATATCTCCAGATTATTTTGCAGGAGAAGGCAAAAACTTTTATCCAAAGCGGCTTCCATTCCCTTACTTTAATTTTAATTAATGCTGGGCAACGATTAAAATTTTTAATCGTGATCAATTGGATGGTTTTCCGTGATTAATCACAATTAATCGCATTGTTATATACTAAATTAAATAATGATTGCAAAAGTAGTGTATTGCACACTCTTATTTTTGAAGTATTGCTATATGAAAAATCTTGTAAATCTCAACTTAAACATTAATGTAATCAAATCAAATATAAACCAAAGCTATTTGCCACTACCAAGGTATTTGTGTTTTATCTAGTTCTAGTTTGTTATAAAAAACAAGTTACCCTCAGAGTATCTGAATACAATATGATAAATAGGCTGAGACTTAGTAGACATATTTTCAAGCTCAGCTGTGCTTTTAGTTTTGAGTATGTCCTAGTCCTTATATTTGGCAGTTTTCTGCATGGACAAAGGCAGCTTTTTAGTAATGCATGGCTTATTTTTAGGCCTGGTGTCAGGTTCTGTGTGTTTCTTTGGTGACTACCTAAATAATGTTTTAAATATAAGATGTACTGTACGTAATTCTCTTTAGACTTATTATTGTATTTTATCTTACTTTTTATTTTACACTTTGGTGTCTTGTGTCTTTCTGTGTCTGTGTGATGTGGCAGTCACCGCATAAACAATTTCCTCCAGGGTAAATAAAGTTTTCTGATTTTGATTCTAATGTCCCCA
Organism: Bryconaethiops microstoma; assembly: GCA_037577275.1. Taxonomy (NCBI): domain Eukaryota; kingdom Metazoa; phylum Chordata; class Actinopteri; order Characiformes; family Alestidae; genus Bryconaethiops; species Bryconaethiops microstoma. The sequence goes on from JBBJLS010072802.1 coordinate 4,192, forward strand.
CAGTGCTGGAAATATCAATGTTCTTATGGAAAATATGTTTTCTCCTCCCTGTGTCACATGTACAGTATTGTGTTCTCACACTACTAGTTTTTTGAAGATTAAAATATTATAAATTACAGTGCCCTCAATATCATGACCCCAAAGACCACTGATGCATGCAAAATGTGTGCAGGACACTGAAAACACTTTTTTGTGTGTTTACAGTTATCTCCATGAAATTAGGTCATGTTCTTTAATGTGAAGCAAACAGTGATGTCAATTATTTATTTGTAAACATTAAACATTTCAAATTGACCCCAAACATACACTATATGGACAAAAGTATTGGGTTACACCTGTTTTTCAGGGTTTGGCATTGGCCCCTTACTTCCAGTGAAGGGCAATTCTAATGCTTCAGCATATCAAGACATCATGCTTCCAACTTCGTGGACACAGTTTGGGGAGGGTCCATTTCTATTCCAGCATCGTCCATCAGTGCACAAAGCAAGGTCTGAAAAGACATGGCTGAATGTAAGAACTTGACTTGCCCGCAAAGAACCCTACACTGTAAAAAAATAAATAAATAAAAATTATTGTTTTTAAGGTAAAAAACTGGCAGCTCTGGGTGCCAGAATATCACCGCAAAAATGATGGTGAAACATTTGCTTCTTTTACGGTAAAAAAGTATTGTTACCGTTAATTTTACTGTTTAAAATAGTATTTGAAACAATATTATACTGTAAAAATAAAAGTTATAACTTAAAAAAAAATGCATTACATTGCCATAACATGAACATAAAAATCTTGTATAAAAGAATGTTAATGCCACAAAACATGACATTTTCTTACTGCACAACTGACGGTCTAAATTCTAAAATACATGTTTATTCTGTTACATTTTCCAGAAGCTCTTGCTAAAATAAATATTTTGTAGTTTTAACTTTTAATAGCTAAATTTAAAAAGGCAGAAGTTCCCTGTAAATATTAAGGTAAAACATTTTCAACTAGTAACAGTAAAAGGGTGTTAGTTCTGCTGATTTTACAGTTAAGTTGTTAAATTTAATACTTTACTGTTACAACCCAGGTTTTTTTTTTTTTTATTGTTTACAGAGACAGTTTTACCTAATTATATCAAATCAATATGAAAAAAGGGTTTACACTATGAAATATAATGGCATTTTACTGTTCAATTAATAGTATGTATTATCAACAGCAACTTAATTCCATGCATTAAAACATTTTTAAATATACATAAAATATTCAGCCAGCTTAACACTTCGGTTGCTGTTATCAGGTGATATAGAACCTTTCCCAGACTAGTGTTTTTAGTCATTCATTCATTCTATTCATCAATCTTAACACACAAAGCATTAACTGAAATGTTCAAATACCATAAAATATCCAGCTTAGTCTTTTATAACGAAGTATTTTATTTAACATCTGAGAGGTTGTAAACATCAAAAATTTGAATTTTTACTTAATATATTTTACAAATACTCAACAAGAAAAGAATCACCAAAATTATTTGCCAAAACCACTATACAATCACTTAAAGAAATTGAAGTGTTTTGGGTACATTTCTAGCAAGAAAATTATGTCAGTACACATTCAATGCTGATTTTCCACGTTATCCAAAAGCAATCACCCCTAAAGGAGAGAAAGAGAAACACTACTTCTATGACTGAAAAGAAATCTGAATCTAAGAAATTCCTCAAAGAAGTTTACATCAGCTTAACAAGTGCATTAAAGCTAAATATGTATTTCTTCAAAACTGCCTAGACAACAAAATAAACTTGTTTTGAGAACTTTAACATTTAAATTTTGGTTGATCCTAACTACAAAATATAAGCAATATACATACAGCTTATCATTTTTACATCATTTAAATACAACCACAAACATTCAATAATAATATACAATGCACTGTTTGTTCAGAAAAAAATAATAGGAAAAACAACTAATTGATAAGCTGGCAAAATAAAATAAAATAAAACCTGTCCCAAAATTAATCTTTCTTACGTTAGGGCCCTTTCAAATCAGTACCAGTCTTTTTATTCCACTAGACAACCCATGAGGAAGGGGGATTGAGGAATCTCACACTCAACTGGGGTTCAGTACCAGTAGTTCAGTTCGGCTTGCCACCCAGTTCACACTGGTAATTCCTGGGTTTTTGGATCAGAGACTTGCCTCTGGATCTGGGAACTTGAAGTCACACAAACCAGCAGGAAGGCTCCAATAGGTGATGTGCACGTGGCTGCATCCCCTGTCTCTTTAGTGGTGGCACCAAAACCTGACTTATAACCAGCTCAGATAAGATCCATACAGCTTGTTACATTCACACTAACTGTATAAAACATGTTCACTTTCTAACTTCCAACGAATTATTACTAACCAACACTTTGTATTAATTAGTTCAAATCATGTTCTCAAGAGCTTGGTTGTAGAACAAAAATATATAAATTTTCAAGTATACATTTGCAACTACGAAACTGTAAATACATTCAAAGTCAATATAATCATGTTCAAGTATTTAATAACCCATGGTTACATTAGTAACTAGCAAAATCAATTTGCAAGAATAAAAGATAAAAAATAAAAATACCAAATACTCTTTTAGTTTGGTAAAAGTTACATTAAGTCCAAAACATCTGTAGTAACCTAGAGGTACTATGGCTCAGTGTGCTAAACTGTCTCTCCCTGCACCGGTTACAATGAGAGACTGCACTAAACATTAACCTCTTTGATTATTATAACATAGAATAACATAAATCAACAAAAGCGTCTTACAATTACCTTTTCTTCCCTTCACAGCATCTACAGCAGAAACAGTTTAAGAAAATAACGTCCCTCTATTAACAAATAACTAACAATCAGTGTCTATTTAGTTTGCATAGAACATTGAATCATGCTAGCGAATGGCTACGTCCAAGCTAATAGGCCACTAGCATCACAAACACACACGTCTCAGGTAGCTAGCACCATTAGCGTTAGCACCATTTTTAGAGCCCTTGGCGCCAATATACACATCAGCTGCTGCACGATAATCTAAAGCATTTGCAGAATTTTCACTCACCGCTGAGTCAATGTATGACTCGGGTGAAATGTCGTAGCATGTCACCTCGGGACATTAGCGAAAAGCGTCCGATCCCTCACGCTGCTCAACAGATGATAATAGACTCAGCCACCTCCTATATCAATCCGTTACACGCAGCTGCTGGCGAGAGTTTTTTTTTTGTCCATTTTTTTCTCTGGAAAAACCGGGAGTTGCTATGACAATAGCGAGGCTAGGGCGCGGCCCAGTAAAGCTCCCTTTCGAAGATGTCATGACCAAGACATGGGGGCATGCCGGGTGTGCAAACATCAAAGTTTTGTAAAGAATTAAATACAGACCTGAACTTTATCCCTTGTACCTCTGGCACGTTTTCTGTCTCCAGCTGTTCAGTGGCAGATCTGTACGTTTCTGGGGTCCACTGAGGTCCACAGATAGCTGGATCAGCACCCTGAAATTCAGTTCAAGTTAACAGACAGTATCTGCATAAGTACTTAGATGAACTGAAATTTTCTGTAAAACCCCCAATACAATGACACCCCTGGTTGTCTCCGGCAATGCAGTAGAAAGCTCCCTTTACAACAGATTTGTGGACTATTGTTATCCCATTCTCCTCTAGTACCCTCAAATCAGGCAGGAGTTCTGAAAAAACTTTGTCATGGCCAAACTCCTTAAAATCCTTCTCTCTACACAGTAAAACCAGTTGCATATGATTAGGATTTGATCGGGCATGTGGGGGGATGTTGAGTAAAGAGTACACAACCAAAACCTTGTGCTTCTTTTTAGCAGAACCAAGTGGGTTCATGACTTCAAATGCATCCTGGTACAGAACCAACTTGAGACAACTTAGATTTTTCTGAAAAAATGTGTTTGACATAAACACCTTACCATCACAACAGTCAGAGAGAACATCTGTTTTGGAAATATGGTTAGGATTTACTGACATGAGACCTTGCCAAAAACAAGATTCCAGCATACTTTTCAAAGTATTTAGCACAGGAACATGATAGACATATCTTTTTGTCCTGTTCTCGTCTCTGTCCAAAAACAACTTTTTGGCTCAACATATTTGAACACATCTTTAAAGCACTGGGTCCTTGAGTAAGCTGTTCTCATTGGCCCTGTGTGACAAGCTTAGAACAAGTCAGATTGTTTTACTGTTTCAGAGGTTTTTACAATGTCTTAATCTGAAACTGACATACCTTTTAAAAGTGAGCCTAGTCTATTCAACGTATATGTCTGTCCCAATTCATGTATGTTCTGTATTTCTTCAACAATGGTTTGAACAGAAGATACTGGAAGAAGATGCTGTCTCTGTAGTTTAATGTAAAACATACATATATTTCCGAGATACAGGTCAGTGAAATTAGGCCCATCCACAACAGAGTTATCAGCATCTGAGACACTGGCAGCCGCCTGTATGATGCCACTTGTAGTGAATTGTCTGACTTAGTATCTTTGGGTGATCCACAAATCACATTTTCCAAACAATGTCTGTGTTTTCTAGACATATGGGAGGTAAATGAAGATTTTACAGAGAACACACTTTTGCCACCTCTCGCTGGACAAACCACAGGTCGTCCCTCTTCTATGTGTTCCTTTAAGTAAACTACCAAAGTTTTAGTTCCGTCACACTGGCGTTCACAAAGAGAAATGGTGCATTTTAATGCCGTTAAGGTCATATCCCGAGAAACAGTTGTGGTGCCACTGTGGTGGCGATAGAAATGAGACTTTAAAGCAAGATATCCAGAAAACACCTGCTTACATTTTGGTTCAACACATTTAAAAATACAACAGTGTTCATCCGTTTATCCGAAGCATTAAAAGGCAGCTACACTAACTAAACGATTACCATTAGTAAAATCATGTCTAAACATGCGTTATTTACATTACTAGGCTGTTTTCCAAGCATAATATGGCTAACAATAGTTCTATTAGCTAAAGCAAAGGCAACATCGTTGTTTGTGACTTTCACTGTCTGTAACACAACACTCTTGATAAACAGAATAACTGTGTGCAACTGTGTGGCACACACAGCACAAACTCTTCACACATATCGGTGAAGATTCTCATCCAAGTGGATTTATCTGGAAGTTGGTTCATGGCAATTGGACTTCTTTCTTGTTAGGTTGAAGCTACTTGGATAAGTAGTGAAACGTTTCAACCTAACAAGATTGAAGCTTATAAACTGCCATTAATTGACACTGATCCAAAATAGAAGTTTAGGGCCTGAAACAATGTAATTACGATTGCCGTTGAGTGGTTGTGGCTCAGCAGGTAGAGTGGACATCTTCCACCTGTCTGTCTCACTGAGTGTCTGTTTGAAAGCCTTTTATACACCAAACCAACGTTAATAATACATTTTGATGAATGCAATTAATTATTAAAGTATATATCCGCTATTAACACAAAAGTAGGCTATTTTACATTTTATAATAACAAACTGTATTCTTTACATGAAATACATGCAAAAATTGCAGTATTGGCTATTAGAAGTTGGATAGTGTCTTTATTTTCAGCACAAATGTTTGAGATTTTTTGAGTTATTTGAGTCTTATGTGCAATAAATGCAAAAATCAAGGTACTGTTTAACCATTCAGCAGTTAACAACCGTATTCTTTTCAAGACATAAATGTAAAAATCACAATGTTTGACTGTTATCAATGTGATGGAAATTTTCCGTAAAAAAAAAAATATGCAAGCGTGCTTTACAGTATGGCAATGCATTTTTTTCAATGAAAAAATGCAAATGTTACTGTTTTCCTTGATTATTTTAATTACAGTGACAGCACATTAAAAAGACGGCAATAAACTGTTTAACAATTTACAGATTTTACTGACAAGTTTCACACTTTTTTTACTGTAAGATCTACGGACAGTGTATGTATCTGAATGCATGCAGTGTCATTAAAGTCTCTGTTG
>JBBJLS010072803.1:0-29514 GCA_037577275.1 Bryconaethiops microstoma
TGATGAATATAGTGGTGAATCAGCCTAAACTGATTCTGGTGGAGGATATCTAAATTTGAGCTAAATTTATTCCTACATCACTAACTGATGACCAGACATTCTCCTTCAGGATTTTTTGGTAGAGAGCAGAATTCACGGTTGCATCAATCACAGCAAGTCACTAAGTTAACCTTGACAGTTAACTGCAATGCAAGCCATTTAATGGGAGGTTCAGATTGTTCCGAGAGAACATTTGAAAATTCTTAAAAACCTAAGTAAATTGTTTCCTTTACTGTGTATAAAATTGTTTCCTTTCACCTACACTATATGTGTAAAGGTCCTTTCAACATTACTTTAAGAGAAAAACAACACTTAGTCTACAATTTACTATTTTAAGGTGTCAAATTCCAAGACACCAATATCTTCCCGTTTATTACATGTAGTTGTTCATAAGTCCACATATGGTAATTGTGTATCAAATGTGTATTTGAACGTAAAACTTGGAAGCAATGAAAGCACTTGTGTTTCGCCCCATTGCTGGGAAACTGCCATGGTCCAGAGGACTATGACCCGTGTGTTGCTGCTAGGCCTCTTCAGTGTAGATGTATGGTTACGGTCTAATCTGACTGGAGGCAAGACCAAGATTGACCCAACTGCAGAACGTCGAGAGCCCCTGGATAAAATAAAACTGGATGCTGTAATTGGTATGTCTTTCCTTCACAAGTCACATTCATTGCTATGAAACCCATATAAAGAACATGTTTCATCATGTTTAACCCCAGCATTAGTTGTAGGCACATCCAACCCTTTAACCAGGTCTGCATTATAAAACAGTAGGTACTGGAGTACAAAACACATACTTCATGAGTTCAGCCAAACTTTTGTTGAAGAAACATGATTTAATAGTGAAACATGCTTGAAGAAGCATTTTTTTTGCTGCTCCGTACTATGTTTTCACCCAAAGAGCTTCTTGGTTAATATGTGCTCATTGAACGCAAAATTACAGATAGCTGATATTTTATGCACTTCTCGATTAAAACCATTTCATTTTCCTAAATAATATGTATACTGTATGAATGTCAATGATCAAAACCATATTTTTTGTTCGTTCTCATAGACACTGTTCTAAAGCACCACCCAAGTGCTATAATCAACACAAGAATTAACTGAGACATCAAATGAAGAGTAAGACAGTGGTGTCAACTTGTACTGCTGACAGTGTTATTGTTTTGCTTATTTTTCCAAATAATCAGAAATATTCCGTTAAAACATGGATGTGTTAATCTTGACTAAAATAAGTTAAGAAACAAATTATTTGTTTATTACTGCTAATTACAGCTTTTTGTAAAAATAATCTATTTTATGTTTTAAAAAATCTATTTTATGTTTTAGCCACTCCAAACGTTTTGTGAAAGTTTTACTGAATAACTGTGTATTTTTGTAAAGGTATAATTAAAAGGTTTTCATTAAAAACAAAAGCGTTTTTAATTATCATTTTTGTATGTAGCAAATTGGATAAAATATAGTACATCTGTAACACAAAATGTAGATGCATGGTGTGTGACCATACATCTATAAGGAAATATGGAAAAATATTTCCTAGTTTTATCATTCATAATGTATTTGCAAATGTATTGCTCAATATGATTCCTAATATATACTGTAATATATTTGAATAAATATATTTTTCAGTCTTTCATATCTTAAATATAAAAATGTTATTTTTGTAGTTTATATGTATAGAGAACAGAATATATGAGGAGTCATATAAAGCCATATATTGCATTAAATATATTGTTCACATATATTATATATGAAAAGCGGCATATATGAAATCATATACATTATATATGAAAAGCGGCAATTGTTTGTATATTTTTCAATATATTGTAATATATGGTAACATATATGTATACAATGCATTTTCCATATATTATAGGGGAATTAATTTATTATTAATTTGTTATTTTAATTACTGATCTGAATAATACCATTTCTGAATATAACTCCGTGATTTCAGTATCTTAGAGATGTTTACATTTTAGGTAAATTTCAAATTTTGTCAAACAAAATATATTGTATTTTCCATATATTTTCATATATTTTTGTTTTGTAAGGGTGTGTTCCCCTTTTTGGTTCCTCCGGAGGTTTCTTCCTTCAGCTCAGGAAGTTTTTCCTCGCCTCTGTCGATTTTGGCTTGGTCACTAGGGGCTCGGAGCTGGACTCTGTAAAGCTGTTTTGTGAGAACTTCAGTTGTAAAAAGTTGTATAAATGGAATTGAATTGTGTAGAATTGATTCTGAAAATTATTCTGATTTTACATTAGATGGTGCATGTCGCCATCGTGTGGAAGCATTTCGTTTTATGTTCAGCAGAATACTTTCTTAATGAAAGAAGTACAAAGCATTTATTTTTATGTTCAACAGAATACTTTCTTAATGAACGAAGTGCTCGTTCTTTTGCGGCCCTACGAAAACATGGTGAGAATAGATTGTACTTATTGGAATTTATTTTTAAATGAGTAAACTACTGTGCAAATTACACAGTGGCATGTTATACAGAAATATTTCGTCAACTCGGAGATTATTCTTTTGCAATGTAACCAGTATTTATCAAATTGTTTCGTTCAGGTTTATAGCAAATATAAAATGCAATGTCGCTTTCTACTGCACGTGCAGGCTCCATAGCTCAGTGGTTAGAGCACTGGTCTTGTAAACCAGGGGTCGCGAGTTCGATCCTCGCTGGGGCCTTACTAGCAGTTTTCCATCAGCGCTTTAAAATATAACCTTCCCATCGTACAAAAACATTTATTAGGAAAAAAAAAGAAACATACTCATAGTTCCATATGACGATCTCAGGAATACTGTTTCAGAAATACACATCCAGAAAAAGTATCTTAGTTAAAATATGTATCAAAAAGACAAATTTTAAAGAAGTATGTACAGAAAAATTAGAAAAATCTTCAGAAAGCTGAATATTTACCACATGCTCTGGGTACATATATCACTCCACTCTGAGGGAAAACAGTTCCCATTTCCTCTATATTAAAGGATCATCATAGGCACAAGATCATCATAGGGAATTTCTCATTTTTTCCCAAGAACCTCATCCACCTGCTTTATAGCCCTGAAGAGTAATAGCAAAACTTACAAATGAGAGCTGGAAATAGCATGACATTTACTTACTGACCTCAGAAAGGTTGATACTATTTTAAATTATTACATTATTTGGGATTATTTGATGGAGACTTCTTCTTTTACCTTTTTAATATTTCTGGATGTTTCCCTAGCACCATTATAGCAAATGAAAGCTGACTGGCTGTTGTTTATGCCCTAAAAATAACAATACACTGTTTGACACTTTTGGTACAGTGAAAGGTTTATCTTCCTTCTCCTGTCAGGCTTAACAAGCTGTATAAACACAATGTCAACCCCTTCAACTCTGAGGGTGGGTAAGTGCCTTCAATCACTTATTTAACAGATGTTATTAGTAACATCAGTGACTCATTATTTGGTAACATTTGATTAGAAAGATTGATAGTTAAACAATAAGCCTAGGTTTCAAAGGGCTCATACAATAACAAAAGATATGTCATGATGAGCAAAACAGGCATGTAATATTGCACATTGCATCAAGTATGGAACAGAATCATGCAGTGAATATTAGATATATTAACAGTACAGCATATGTAAACAACGAACATGTAATAAATTACAAACTGAAACCATCTTTACTTTCGACATTTAAATCTTGATCATTAGAACAAAAATGCAAATAGTGATGAACATGCTAAATGTGACATGTTCAAAATTCCATTTTGGACATGAAAATTCCAGTCCAACCAACAACCAGAACTATCAGGCGTTTGCTAAGGACTTTGACAACATACTAGGCCAATAGTTCATTCTTCCAAAATTATCACTGCTACATAGAAAAGAAGCACATAAATATTCAATGTCAAACAGACCATACAACATTAAAAAATACAATGACTACTAAAGTAATCTGACTGTGAAAGTAGATCATTAAATCGTGCCAGAATAACTGAAGGCATGCCAGAGAAACTGAGAGAAATTTAGAGCATACATTTATGCATTATTGCTTCTTTTTGCAAAGGCAGCTTAGAATTTGTCGTCTGATATTAGTGCAGTTTTGTTCGTCGTAGTTTTTCTCCTGTTCTAAGGTTGAAATTTAGCAAACCTCATACTTATAGTTACTATTTCTTTGTAGTAAAATTTGGCCCCACCACTAATTTGCCATTCCAGATCACTGCTACTGGTAGGAACACAATCGAGCAATAAACATGAAGTATATACAGATATTAAAAAGAAGTTGCTGACAAGGCAATAAGGTACAAAGGGCAGTGCAGCCCTTGTCCCACTCTACCTCACTGGGGACAGTGTGGAAAGGGTCTACATCTTCAAATTGCTTGAAACGCACATCTCTGACAACCTTGCCTGATATGTCAACACCATGGAAGTTGTTAAAATGGCACAACAGTGACTGAGCTTCCTGAAAGTGATCAGAAAAAGCGATCTGGATAGTAAGTTGCTTGTGGCCTTCTGCTGCTCCACGATTGAAAGAATGTTGGAACTGTGACATCCCTGGTAGTAGTACCTCAGGAGACCACCTGGGGGAGGTGTTTCCTTCCTGTCCCTTTTATTCACACACCAAGTAATAGTGCTAGTGAGTGTTCACTCACTACTACTTATCATCATTTCTCCCGAAGTATTTATACCACTCTTTGTCATGACTGGTTAAAAGAGGCCAATGTAGCCCTGCAGGACTGGAAATTACAGACTGGGAGAATACAAATTGCGTAAGCCCACGGGTGCTCAAGTTCTGCCCCTCCCAGCTAAGAGGAGTACTGCTAAAGATCTTCAACTTGATCCTCAATATCAAAAAGGAAAACACTGTGTCTGCTTCCTGTGCCAAAGAAAGCGCAGCTTAGTGCCCCATTGGACTACAGCTCAGTTGCACTCACCTCACACAGCATGAAGGTCTTCCAGAGAATGGACATCCTCTGCCCTCTGGTTAGGCCATCACTAGATGTCCTTCAGTTTGCCTACTATGAGGAGATTGGAGTGATGCTGCCTACATCTTAGAGCTTAGATCAGGCCCAAAAAATGAAACCCGACCCTACCCAAGCCCATGCACCTTGTGTCCAAGCCAAGCCCAGCCGGACACATTAACTGTAATTATCGGCCCGAGCCTGATATAAACCCGACAATTTTTTGATTAAATTTTTTTTTTTAATGATTTAAAAAAAACAAATGCTTGATCGCGGCCCGGCCCAGCCTGAGGACAGTGGCAGGAAATATCGGCCCGACCCGACCCTCGGACTGGGGACTCTACTACATCTACCTGCTGCACCATGCCTACAGCCACCTAGACAAGCCAGAAGGATCCCTAAGGGTCATTCCTAAGGGTCGATTTCTGCAGTGCTTTCAGCAACATTTAGGTATTCTGGCTAGGGAGTAAACTGGCTGCTCTGCAGGTTCATGCTCACTTAGTCTCTGACTGAAAGGCCATAGCATGTGCGGCTACAGTGCCGTGTAGTACAGGAGCTAGGCATGGAACAGTTCTGTCATCCTGTATACATCTGACTACAAGTAGAACACAGAGGGATTCCATCTGCAGAAATTCTCAGATGACTCAACAGTAGTCAGACATATTTGTGTGCCTTTCTCTCACATTGCCTGACCCCAGAGGAATACAATTATGAGAAACAACCGAGAGCTTCATGCGTCAAGCTGGCTCTGGAGAATTGTTGACATCGGCTTTAGGCGGCCAAGCATTCCTTTCCTATGTGGACGGAGCACAAGAATTTAGAGTACATTTCATCCACCAACCAACTCACGTAAATTTAGATGTTTTTGCTGTCTGGGTAAGAAATGGGACACTGAGGACATTGCTGCTGACTGGGGGTCACAACTGGGGGTCACAATTCAGCCTAAATGTTCTGGGTAGTGATCTACCATCTCAAAAGGGCCTCTGTCAGCCTCTTGTTTGGATTCCATCCCCCGTCCAATAGCCAGATGGAGAGAATCAACCAGGTCCTTGAGAGGACACAACAGTGCCTGGTCTTGGCTAGTCCTCCTTGTTGTCCCAGCTCCTGTGGGGTGAATACGCATGCAACATCTTACACCACTCAGCTCTCAAGTTGTCCCCATTTGGAACACTCTCCTCCAAGTTAAACACTGCCAAAAGGGAGCGGCCAACCATCACATGAGACTCTGACCATCTATTTGATTAGGGTGTGACTCTCCAAAAAGGATCCTCCCCTACATCTGGAGGAAGTGTGGAGTCCAAGAAGCTGGCAATGGGGTTCATCTGACCTTTTAATGTTATCTGCCTCATCAATTTTTTGGCCATCACCCTCCTGCTTTCTCTTTTCACATGAGTCCGTCCAACACTCCACATTTCCCAGCTGTGACTGGTTCTCACAAGTACATTGGCTCTTCTGCTCAGTACTCCCCTCACTGCCATGGATCACACATGGACAAGTCTATATAGACAGACACATCTCCCATCGGCAAGATGAGATAAGAAAAAACTTTATTTCTTGTGTCATTAGCATACTCAATGCAATACATGATAATAAACATAAATGATAATAAGACATTAGAAAAAATAATAAGATTACAATTAAGAATAATGCAACACAATAACAAAACCATGTACCAAATAAGTGACATTTCTTTGTGAAAAGATTTAGTGTACTGTACCAGCAAATTGCTGGTGTCATTCAGTCCTGCATTTAGAGTCTTTTGCTGTGTGTGGTCTGATGGCCTGTTAAGGAGGCATGCGTTTGATAAGATGGATTGTCTATAATGCAGAGAAGCTGTCATGGTTCCGGTCTGCGACCGCTGGGGGTCACTATGGGACCATGAACTGTGCTCCACCCACACCTGAGGATAGTTTCGCTGAAGGCTGATTAGACTCGGACGGGTTATTTAACCCTCAGATGTGGCATGTCTGATTCTCTACTCATCGTTCTCTACTCCTTTAATCTCTCTTACTCATTTATCTCAGTTCATGTCTGGCCCTCGCGCCAGTTTGTTTTCTGTTAGTTTGTTTGGATGTAAATAAACTCACTTCAATATGTAAGTCTGCGTCTGTGCCTCAACTTCATCCTGGTCCGGAACGGAACCCCCAATCGTGACAGAATGCTCCACCTGCCCCCGAAGCACAGCAGACTTGCTCGGCTCCAGGACGTCCGCCAGCTTGCCCCACATTACCACCACGCGCTGGATCCGGTGAAACCAAGATGGTAGGCTCCATAACAGCTGTAGTCTCCCCAGCAATCCAAATCCATCATTCCACCCCTCCGTTGAGTCTTCGTATCCCTGGTTATTTTACATACGGCAGGGAGCTCGTACGGTCCAGGAGTACATGATTGAGTTCTGCACACTGATGGCCCAGGGTTTATGGAGTGACGTGGTCCTTCAATATAAATACTATGAGGGTCTGGTTCCTCACCTGAAAGACGAGCTGTCCCAGGTCGAATCTCCCGGAACACTGGAAGACCTGATTCGACTCAGCCTCAATATAGACGTCCGGCTCAACCCCACTCAGATTAGCCCAACCCAGCTCACCTCAATGCAGCCTTGCTCTACTCAGCTCAGCCCAGCTCCTCTCAGCCCATATCAGTTCACCTCATATCAGTCTAGTTCAGCTCCCGTCCTCAGCTCCCATCCTCATCTCAGCTCCCATCTTCAGTTCGGCTCCAGTCCTCAGCTCAGCTCCCATCCTCAGTTCAGCTCCTGTCCTCAGTTCAGATTCAACCCTCTGTTCAGCCACCTCAGCGCCACTCAGCCAAGCTTCAGCCGCCTCAGCGCCACTCAGTCCAACTCATGCTCTGCTCCCAGCACTCAGTCAAGATCCGGCCATCTCAGCTCCATTCAGTCCAGCTCCAGCCGTATCAGCGTCACCCAGTCCAACTCATGCTCTGCTCCCAACACTCAATAAAGCTCCAGCCGTCTCAGCGTCACTCAGCCCAACTCAAGATCCAGGCCCTGCGCTCATTCCTGGTCCAACTCCAGCTCCAGTTCCTGTGCTCAGTCCAAGTCCAGGTCCAGGTCCACCCCCCGTTCCTGCGCTCAGTCCAGGTCCAGTTCCAGTTCCTGCACTCTGTCCAAGTCCAGTTCCAGCTCCTGCACTCAGTCCAAGTCCAGGTCCAGGTTCAGTTCCTGTGCTCAGTCCAGGTCCAGCTCCAGCCCCAGCTCCGGCACTGAGTCCAGCCCCAGCTCCGGCACTGAGTCCAGCCCCAGCTCCTGATTCGGTTCCCGCGCCGGGCTCATCGACCCTTTGCTCCAGCCCCTGACCTAGCACCAGTTCCCGCACCGGGCTTGCTGACTCCAGCTCCAGACCCTGCACCGGTTCCCGCACACGGCTCGCCTACTCCAGCTCCTGATCCGGTTCCCGCACCGGACTCACCGACTCCAGCTCCTGATCTGGTTCCCGCACCGGACTCACCGACTCCAGCTCCTGATCCGGTTCCCACACCGGGCTTGCCGACTCCAGCTCCTGATCCGGTTCCTGCACCGGGCTCGCCAACTCCTGAACCCGCACCGGTTCTAGCAGTTCTAGCAACGGGTTATTTAAAGGGCTCTCATCCTCAGATGTGGCGTGGAGCATTACATGTCGCTATCTGATTCTCTACTCATCATTCTCTACTCCTTTAATCTCTCTTACTCATTTATCTCAGTTCATGTCTGGCCCTCACACCAGTTTGTTTTCTGTTAGTTTGTTTGGATGTAAATAAACTCACTTCAATATGTAAGTCTGCGTCTGTGCCTCAACTTCATTCTGGTCCGGAACGGAACCCCCAATCGTGACACAAGCTTCTTCAGTATTTTCCTCTCAGACACCTCTACCAGAATCTCATGTTTGACGCCCACAACAGAATCAGTCTTTTTAATCAGCTTGTTCAGCCTTTTGGCATCAGCTGCTTTCATGCCACTGCCTCAGCAAACAGCTCCAAAAACACCACACTCTCTACCACACTCTCTACCACAGCATGATAGAACATGATCAACATTGTCCTACAGACATTGAAGGACCATCTTTACCTTCTCAGTAGGTAAAGATAGCCCTGCCCCTTCTTGTAAACAGTTCCCAGACCAGTCCTCAACCACCTTGACATCAGTCCCTCTGAGGGTGATGGGGTGTAAAGAGGATCCTTCTTCCTAAAGTCTACAGCCAGTTCCTTTGTCTCTATGATGATAAGCTGGTTTAGCTCATACCAATCTACAAAACTGTCCACTACACTCCTGTATTCATCCTCCCACCTATCCCTGATACAGCCCACAATGACAGAGTCATCAGAGAATTTCTGCAGGTGACATAACTGAGATCCTTACCTAAGTCAGACATGTAGTCAGTGAAGGGAAGGTAAAACAGTCCCCTGCAGCCCTCCTGTGATACTCAGAATCTTATCAGAGCAGCAGCTCTTCAGCCAGACATATTGTGGTTGATTAGTGAGGTAATCCATAGCACTGGTCAACACTGGAAATGTTACTGACATAAAAAGGTCCTATTCTGTAGTATCTTGGTATGCTGAACACAAATATGACCATGAAATTTTTTTATTAGCTCTCCTTTTGAAGATATTTCTTATAGTTCATTTTCTATGTTTCACTGTGTAAATTTATCCAGTAGGACTGTAGCAATATCCTAAACAAGCTTAGAATGATGTAATATTGCATCACATTGAATAATACCATTATGCACACATCAATTTATTGCATCATTTTCTGATGAAATGCAGTACTTCTGATGCAATCAAGATATTGCAACAATGGAACAAAGATACCAGGGAAAATGGTTCACTACCATGCTGGCTGACTAATGCTCCCCAGAGATGCTCCCAAACAGCTGTACAAGAGACAGGCAAAGAAATCTAAGAATTCAATTCAATTCAATTCAATTTTATTTATATAGCACTTTTTACAACCAGGTTGTCACAAAGTAGCTTTACAAAGTCCAGGTCCGAGCCCCTAGTGAGTAAGCCAAAGGCGACAGAGGCGAAAGGCGAAAAACTCCCTCAGCTGGAGGAAGAAACCTCGGGAGGAACCAAATCATAACTGTTGATGACTAAAGAGAATTGTAACAACATAATATTCATACATTTTAAAGTTTGTTTTTAATAATTATGGTTACAATTAGAATGTATCTGTAAATGAAGCCATAATCTGTGAAATGTTTGTCGAAAGTTTCAATATCCAGTTACTAACTGTACGAGAGTTATGAACTTTATTTCTGTCAAAGAGAAGTTCCACACTTCTCCTTTCTCCCAGCCTGAGGGCCCAAAGGAGGGAGACCCCCTTTGTGACTGGTCTGACCTTGGGATTGGCTAGCAGTTGAAGATGGGGGGCAAGCACCCCCAGGCACTGAACATAAAGGCACCAGCCACAGTCCACTCAAATTGAGCAACAGAAAACGAGCAACAGAAGGAGCCAGACCGAGCAAGACTTCAAGAACAGTCAACCGCTCCACTGCTTCATCACCTCATTCTCCAGGACCCAGCACTCTGCAACTCTGAAACTTCAAGAAGCTCCAATCTTCATCTAATCCTGCTGAAATCTGAACAGACTCTGAAACTCCAAGGCCAACTTCCCTCCAACTCCAAGTGAGTAAGTATATGGTTCTTCTCATTCTGATCACTTGGTGCAGGCTGACTACATGCTTGCTAACCTGTGTTAATTACTGAAGTTGTGTTGTTTCATGAAACTCGCTGTTCAGGGACTTTCAGTAACTTTCAGTAAGCTTATCAATACCATTATCCCATCATCTTTCACATTTAATTTACTTTGTGTTTCTATGTTTTATGTTGTCTAGCGTGGTAAATAAATGTTGTCTTATCGTGACCAGTGATTCAGTTTCTTGTCCAGAAAGGCGAAGTAACTTCTTCCGCTGCGATAATGCTACCGTGCTCTTAAATTAAATAGATCCAATGAATTTCCTCTATTCAAGTAAAACACTTTTTAACAGCATAATTAAGGTTAATTATAAGGTTATAAGGTTATAAGGTTAATTACTGTATCCCGCCTGAACTAGTTTGCTGGAAGAACAGTTCATGCTGATACTTAATAAACCATGCTTGAGGTAAGTTATTAATTAATCAATTAGTGAATATAGTGGTGCATCCTAACCTGATTCCTGCATATATTCTGGTGGAGAATAAATAAACTAAGCTAAATTTCCTTACATATTTTATTAAATATAGTGGTGAATCAGCCCTGAACTGATTCCTACATATATTCTGGTGGAGAATATCAATAAATCAAATTAAGCCAAATTTTTCCTACACTTTTGAACCGCGCAATTAAGAACAGCTTTATAAGGGTTAATTACTGTATTCCTCTTTGAATTATCTCACGGGCTGAGTTCTGTAACAAACCTGCTTGATAGAAAAACCCTAATTAATAAATAAATAATCAATTAATAATTGATTATTAACTAATCAAATAACGAATATACTGGTGAATCTGCCTAAGCTGATTCCTACATATATTCTGGTGGAGAATTAATCAATTGAGCTAAAAATTTCCTACACATGCGCCTTGCTGGAGAAGTAAGGAAAGCTTCTTAAAGTACTGATTGACCCAGAAGCTCCAGAGTGGCATCTGTGGTAAGAGCCGTTTCAACTCTGTCACGGCTCTTACCACAGACTTGGACTATGAACCGCCCTCCAGGAACAGCTGTTCGCAGTTGATACTAATGAGCACAGAGGACTCATTGGCTGCCCTCCTCCTTCCACAGTATTTAAACTCTCAGCACTCCCAGTAAGAGCACGGAAGCATTACGCGACCAAGACCTCATCTCTACCCACCATCTCATCTCGAACTCTACTCGACTCTTACCCCGCTCTCTATCAGCCCTATTCTCCTCTCCATCTCCTGTTCTACTCTCTACCTCTCCACCTGTCTTCCCAGCCGTGCTCCACTCTCCATTTCTCCATCCAACCCCTCTACTCTACTCTCATCAACCTGTCTACTCCTCCCTCTGTCTCTCCATCTAATCATCCTTCTACGTCTTCCTCTACTCCCCTCTCTGTCTGGTTGTCTACCCATCTCCCTGTCTCTTTTCCTCTATCTGTCTGTCTCCCTCTTTTCCCAACTCTTCTCTGCCCTACCTCCTTTGCTTCACTTTCCCTTCACCCTAGTTTATCTTACCTGGCCCTCGAGCCTTTGTTTTGTTCTGTTTATTCACCCTAATAAAACCCGTTCTCATGGAAGTTCGCACCTGTGCCTTGCCTCCTTCCTTCAGACGTGTGTCAAGCGTGACAGAATGCTTCCGTCCACCGATGTGCAGCGAACTCCAAAAGGACACCAGACGGAGCCAGGGAAGCACCTCCGTCTGAGCTGGCTCACGGATTGGATTCCCCGGCAAGGATCCGAGTACCCGACATTACCATCTGCGACAGGGGAACCGATCAGTGAGCGAATACACGGAGGAGTTCCGTGCCCTGGCAGCCCAGGTCTCGTGGGAGGACTCTGCTCTACGGACTGTCTATTCCGAGGGACTGACCCTCCGTATAAGAGACGAGCTCGACTAGCACGATCGCCCCAAAACGCTCCCAGAGCTGATACACATCAGTCTCCACCTCTGTCCGGCTTCTCGGACGACTATCAGCAACCACTCTGCCCTATCCATGGGCTCCACCAGCCGTGCAGCCTGCCCCCCGATTCCCACTCGATTCAATTCATCTTTACCCAACCCAGTTCTCAACCTGCCACCTCAACGGGCTGTCGTGCACCATCTGACTACCCCAGAGGCTCCGCCTCTGATTTGCGTATTGACCCCTAGTCCACCAGCTCCTCCCATAAGCCATAGAGCTCTATCTCAACGAGAGGCTCCACTCACCAGTCAAGAGACCCCACTCGCGAGCCAGAGGGCTACCGCTTGGCCCCAGACCCACCAAAGCCACCCTTTATGGCCCAAATTCAGCCGTCCAAACTACTGTTTCCTACCCAACCCCAGCCATTTCAGTCCTCTTCCTCTCGGATCCAACCTAATCATCCACGTTCAACCCAGTCCCTCACAGACAGTATCAGCTCTCAACCTAGTTCCTGCACCAGGACTCACCGCCACACCTCTCCGCCCAGCTTCGTTCACTCCATCCTCTCACAGCCCAACCTCCCTTAGTCCTGTCTCTCCCCAACACGTTTATTCCAATCCTACTCCTCTCAGTTCTGTCTCTCTCCTCTTCCGCCAGTCAAATCCTGCTCTCTCCAGTCCTGCACTCTCCAGTTCTGCACTCTCCAGTCCTGCCCCCTCCAGTCCTGCTCCCTTCAGTCCTGCACCAGCTACTGGCCCAGCCCCAGCTCCAGTCCCTGCCCCCGGTCCGGCCCCAGCTCCAGTTCCTGCCCCCGGTCCGGCCCCAGCTCCAGCTCCTTCCCCTCGCCACCAAGGTCCAACTCCAGCACCGCACAGACAAGGTCCAACTCAGGCACCTTACAGTCCGGATCCAGCTCTGGAAACTCGTCCAAGTCCAGCCCCGGGCTCTTCGACCCCCCACTCCAGCTCCTGATCCAGTTCCAGTTCCCACGCCGGACCCGTCGACTCCAGCACCAGCTCACGACCCCGGTCCGGTTGCCCCACCGGACTGGCCGACTCCAGCACCCGACAACGTTCCAGGTTCCGCACCAAACTCGCCGACCCCAATACCCGATCCTACCCCGGTCTCCGCACCGGGCACTTCAGTCCCTGGCTCAGCCACCGACTCCACAGGGAGTCCTGCATCTCCCTCCTCCTCGGCTGCAGACCCCAGCCCTACCTCGGCCTCTGTCTCTGCATGGTGGCCCCGCCCCCCGCTGCCTCTCCCGCCTCCGCCGTGGTGGATGGACCTACACTCCCTCTCCTCCTCTCCTCGCTGCTGGGTGGGCTGGGAGTCTTCCCTGGGCACCCTGGAGTGGTGCCCTTGGAGGAGGGGTCCTGTCACGGTTCCGGTCCGTGACCACCAGAGGGCAGCCAAGGACTATGAACCGCCCTCCAGGAACAGCTGTTCGTAGTTGATACTAATGAGCATGGAAGACTCATTGGCTGCCCTCCTCCTTCCACAGCATTTAAACTCTCAGCACTCCCAGTAAGAGCACGGAAGCATTACGTGACCAAGACCTCATCTCTACCCACCTTCTCATCTCGAACTCTACTCGACTCTTACCCCATTCTCTATCAGCCCTATTCTCCTCTCTATCTCCCATTCTACCCTCTACCTCTCCACCTGTCTTCCCAGCCGTGCTCCACTCTCCATTTCTTCATCCAACCCCTCTACTCTACTCTCATCAACCTATCTACTGCTCCCTCCATCTCTCCGTGTAATCATCCTTCTACCTTTTCCTCTACTCCCCTCTCTGTCTGGTTGTCTACCCATCTCCCTGTCTCTCTTCCTATATCTATCTGTCTGTCTCCCTCTTTTCCTGACCAACTCTTCTCTGCCCTACCTCCTTTGCTTCACTTTCCCTTCACCTAGTTTATCTTACCTGGCCCTCGAGCCTTTGTTTTGTTCTGTTTATTTACCCTAATAAAACCCGTTCTCATGGAAGATCGCACCTGTGCCTCGCCTCCTTCCTTCAGACGTGTGTCCAGCGTGACAAACTCCTAGATTTGTGAGGAGCTTAACGTGACCCTTCAGGCCGGAGAGTCCTATCCTGCCTCCTTGCACTCAGCCGCAATGTCTGAATATTTCAGCTTCTTCCAGTGATCTCTTTGTGTAGTTGTGTATTGTGCACTTTTATTTTTAAAGTACTGCTGTATGAACAAAAGTGCAAAAACATTTGCTTTGCAGACATTTTATACAAATAAGGTGTTTTTAACAACAGTGTTCCCTTTAACAGAGTTACACAGTTGCAGAAATATTTCTTTTAAATCTCTTAAACCTTAATTAAACAAACTTAAACATTAATGTAATCAAATCAAATATCTGTCACATGCACCAGTCACGTGACATCTAATGAGCACTGAGTCCACAGTGAGCCCAGCAGATTTCACCCGCCTTGTCGAACTGGTGAATCTCAATCAAGAAGTAGCGGGCCTGCATGCTGCTTGCTACCCTGCAACAGACTCACCAAGACCAGGCTGCCATCATCCTAGGTGGCGGTCCAAACCCCTACTCCCTCTACCATTTTGACTAAGCTATCTCTGCCTGAGAAGTGGAATTTAATTGATGGGAAGTGTGATGTTTTCCTCACTAATTTATCTCTTATTTTTGAGTTCCAACCAGCATGCTACCCCTCGGACTGAAGCCACATTGCACTTCTCACATCCCTTCTCATGGGACAGGCAGCCGAGTGGGCTACAGCGGTCCTGAGATCAGACTTCTCCTACCCAGACTTCACCAACCTGGCATTGAAGTGGATGATGCCGTCATCCACCTACTACATTGTTCCCTCTCTCACCTGGAGACCGCTGGGAGCACTGTGAGAATCATGTTCTTTGATTTCTCCAGTGCCTTCAGCACAATCTTTACCACAATCCTGAGGGACAAGCTGGAGTACACAGGAGTGAGCCTCACAACATGGATACTTGACTACCTCACTAACCAACCACAGTATGTGAGAGTTTAGGGCTGTGTGTCAGACAGGGTCGTCTGCAGTACCAGGGCCCCACAGGGAACGGTTCTGGCACCGCTCCTCTTCACCATCTACATTGTATACTTCACTCACAACTCCACCAACTGCTTCCTGCAGAAGTTCTCTGACTCTGCAATAGTCATATTGCAGGCTGTACCTGCTGCGGAGGCTCATGACATTTGGAGTGCAGGGGACACTCCTGAAGACCTTTTATGACTCTGTGATGGCCTCAGCCATCTTTTATGGTGTGTTCTGCTGGGGCAGCAGCATCTGGGGACAGAAAAAGACTGAACAGGCTGATCTGGAGGTGCCAGCTCTGTTCTAGGATGCCCTCTGGACCCAGTGGAGGCGGTGAGTGACAGGAGAACGGTGGCTCAGCTTTCATCCCTGTTGGACAACATCTCCCACCCCATGCAGGAGACTCTGACAGCACTGAGTAGCTCCTTCAGTGACAGGCTGCAGCACCCACAATGTGGGACAGAGAGATTCCGCAGACAAACAAACACACACATCCAATATTATTTGATCGCAATTTTTCTGATGGAAGACTTGCAAGTTTTTGGGTGGAACTATTACTACTGGGCAAAATGTGCAATTTAAAACATGCAATTTTTCTGGTGCATTTCTACTGTTATTGTCAATGCCTGTCACTCCATTGTGTATATGTATGTGTGTGTATGTGTGTGAATCTACAGTGTTCTTATATTTACTTATATATCCACTCTGTATATACATACATATACTTATTGTATACATATAACTATTAGTCTACATTTAGTTTACATATAGTTTACATATACATATGTGTATATATTTTACAATACATACATGTATGTATTGTAATATATATACATACATGTATATTTTATATTTCTAGATTGTATAGTGTACATTTTATACTTTACTGTTGGTATAGTATTTTATTTTATTCTATTTTTTTATTGTTTTCTTAATTTTTGCTGCTCCTAACTTTGTACTGTCCACTTTCTGCCATGACAAAGCAAATTTTCCACTTGTGGGACTAATAAAGGTTTATCTTATCTTATCTTATCTTATCTTATCTTATCTTATCATATCTTATCTTATGTTACAAAATTAGTAAATTATATTTTTCTTAATAATGTAGCACTTGTAAATTTTTATATACTGTGGATTATATACTGTACATTTTTTAGACTGTACATCTGAACATTTATTTTATCCTATATGGCAATACTATACTTTGGATTTTATACAATTTAGTCTGCTTACAGTTTACATGCATATATGTATATTTTGTACAATATTGAGAGAATTCTTTATTTATTTAATGCTATTTTATTTATTTAATACATAATACTTTGGCCTATTTTTATTTTATTCTATTCTATTGTTTTCTCAATTTTGCTGATCTGTACTGTCCACTTTCTGCCGGTACTAAGCGAATTTCCCACTTGTGGGACTAATAAAGGTTTATCTTATCTCATCTTATCTAATCTTAAAATACATGAAAAATTATATATTGCCACAAAAAAAGCGCAACAAAAAAAAAACATAGTTTTGTGGGGGTTTCTGCTAACAATTTTTAGTTCATTATAACAAAAAAATCCATTATAGCATTTTTCAAAATCATTCATTTTGTCCCCAACATTAAAAATGCCTCCAAAAAACTGATAGCTAAAATGTTTAGCCCCCATATAGTACACACTTTTAATTATTTTAAAACGTAATTATTATTTTTCTTTTTAAGGTGTTCCTTACCTGAGTGGTGGTAATTAGAGATCCAGTATGAAGTTACTTAAATTAGGCATGCTTTTGCACCGTGAAGACTGAAAACTGCATTTTACCATTTACTTGCATACCACTTATGTAAACCCCTGCATATGCTATATATATTTCAGATTTCAGATTTCATCTTTATTATTAGATGGACCAGCTTCTCCTTGCCTGCATCCAGCTGTTCCAACCATGTCCTTGAGACAGGCGACCCCACCCTCAGCTGGAGTCTGATGTCTCTCCTGTCAGCCTGCTCCATTGACCGCAACTCAAAACACAATGTATTTAAAATGTGCTTAATGCTATCTTCGTTGACCCCTGAAAATACAGCAAACCCCTTAATTTGAATTAAGTGGCTATTAATTTGTGAAACAAACCCCTTAATTTTACCTCAAAATTAGATTTAAGGCATTCGTGTGAAACCCATTAATCTTAAATTTAAGGTGTTATTTCAGGAGGTTCTATTATTTAAGGGGCTAATTTGAAAAAGAAAGTGGAAATTGAGTAGTTTTACCCCTTTATTTGCCTTAATCTGTGTACCTTCTGCCTTAATTTTCCTTAATTTCCTGAATGGGAAATAAAATAAAAAATTATGGTCATTTTAAGGGGTAAAATTAAGGCTACTGTGTGGATTTTGGTGATGTAGATCAGGAGCTGGGAGCTCAGAGTTGGTCTGAGGTCAGTGTTTAGGATGTGCGTTGGGGCTTTGAGGGTTGAAGTGGAGCACAGGTGCAGTTTGGTCACCCACGCGCTACATGAAAGCACTCACATTAATTTGGGAGGGGCACCATTTTAACAAACACACACACACATACATTTTTCATAACCCACTGTGGTGGTGTGTATTAGACGATCTTCCCCCTAACAAACCTCCTCCAACCACACTTTCTCTTTTTTCTTCCTTTTTTTCTTCACCTACTTTTTCCCTTTCTCTCTTCATTTACTCCTCAGCCCTCTTTTACTTTGATCTCTTACCCCTTTTCTTTCTCTTTTCCTTCTTATCTGCTTCACCCACTTCACATGTCCCTCTCTCTCTCTCTCTCTCTCTCTCTCTCTCTCTCTCTCTGTCTCTGATGAAAGAAAGGTGAAGCTTGTTAAAATCTGCTGTAGATGAGCTCAGTGGAGGAAGACTTCTCGGCATGATGCCATCTGCTCCTCCAGGCCATGTCTGCTGCTGACTCTGTGTGTGTGTCTATGTGTGTGGTTGTTCATGCTCGCTATCAAAGAGACGCATTTTTACAACCATTTATCCATATTTAACCAAGCGTGACAATGCAGCTACAGAATGTATACATACGTGTACATATTTTATTGAATGTGTGTGTTTGTATGTTATCAAGGCAAAACAAATCCTTTTTACTTACACTCATGTGACATTTACTTACACACATGTGCTGTATATATACATACATAGATACATAGATATGCGGCAAATACGTCACCACATCTTGACACTACAAAAACAAATATGTGTGTGCGTGTGTATGTCTGTGTCTCACGCTTCCAGTTATAAGCAGTGCATGTGATGGCTCAATTTTTCCCTCACAGCAAGCAACATTACAGTCCATCATGTGACCTGGATTATTAGCAAGTGTGGACGCAAGCATACACACACACTGACAAACAGAGTAGTCCCATTCAGACACAAATAGGGCATAAAATGCCACAGACAAAATTTTCTTGGGTGTGGGGCATAAATATAGAATTGAGGCTCAGACACCTGACCTTTATTATGTGTGTGTGTATGTGTGTGTATTTATCCGTGTGGGTCTCCAACCTGCTCAAGACACAAGAACAGAACACCACAGGACCACGTGTGCAGACATGACAAAAGAGTGTCCAAAAGAAAAAAATATCCACCGCATTTATCCACTGCAGTTTTTTTTGCTTTTTTCATGGTATATATACATTTCATGCGCTTTAGTGCTAAATTATTAAGAAAATATAATGTAACATTATTAATGTAAATTTAGCTAAATTGGCATTAAAAATATAACTATACATTTTTTAGTACTGTCGAGAGCAACTGTATACTGGCTGCTGCCTTGTGACGCATCTCTGGCAGATGCAGTCCAGCATTCTTGCATCAGAAAAGTTTCCTGTGAGTGCTCTCATGTTTTTTGCTTTGTTATTTGATTATTGTAAATTAAATTAGTACTGTATTTACCCTGCTTACACCAAAGAAAATTATTTATTTATTTATTTATTTATTTATTTAATCTTCTGAACTTGGCTCAGCCAGTCAGCTTGTAGGAGAGGAGCCTTCTGCTAGATGTTTGTCTGAAATTAATCACATCTTTTTTAACACATGTATCACACTGAAAGGTCAACATTGTCTAAGATCCACTCCAATCCATTCTACAGGTACTATAGCAATAGCTACGTCCACAACAACACCCATCAATATATTACTGGTTGATTCCTTTTCTTAATGATGTTAGTGGTTGATCTGACTTGTAAAGCTGCATATAGTATGTAAAAATTTTAGAATAGGGCACAACATTCACACCGAAAACAGAGAACCAATTCAGATAAATTCAATTTTATTTATATAGCGCTTTTTACAACAAAGTCTACAACAAAGCAGCTTTACAAAGTCCAGGACCAAGCCCATAATGAGCAAGCCAAAGGCAACAGAGGCAAGGACAACTTCTCTAAGCTGGAGGAAGAAACCTCAGGAGGAACCAAGACTCAAAAGGGGAACTCATCCTCCCCTGCTCAATCCAGAGGGAAAGAAAAGAGAGTCTCTATTGAAATAACTGACAAAAATGGCCTTCATGAATGAAAATATCAACAGATCCATCTACAGCTACAGTTAAGCGTCAATAAGAGTAGCTGTGAGTCTTAAGTCCATAACAACAGAAACAGGAACAACAGTCACTGCTGGAGCTTTAAACAGCAATTGCCCTTCGATGGGGAAAAGCACGTGGGGAGTCATAGCATCCAAACCAGTCGAAGACATAATTGCATACCCAGGGAAGTGGTGGCCTGGGGTCCCAACGGTGCAAAGGTTCCCCTCAGAAAGAAAAAAATAATTAAGTTTAGATGGTAAGATTTATAATAATAATAATAATAATACATTATATTTATATAGCACCTCTCATACATTTGAATGTAGCTCAGGGTGCTTTACATAAAGGACGTTAAGATATTAACAAGAGCCCGTTGGCTCTTTTCTTTACTGACATGGGGCTGGCCCAATCAAATATTTAACGCCTTTCCTTTTTGCCTCTGTGCCAGTGTGCAGTGTCAGTGGGGGAGATGGAGAAAGAAAACGTAAAGGGAGCGCAGAGAAACTGCCACACAAAAAAACAAATTGGCACTTCAGACAGATGCTGTCGAATGTGCTAAAATTACAGACTTTTTTGCTGCAGGGCCTTCATCAGCTGATGATGGCGGCGGTGGTGGCAGTGAACCTGTAGTAAGCTGGAGTGCTTTCAGAACACTTAGGCTAAGTTATGAGTAAAGGAACCAATAAAACAATTGTTTTACGGCAGTGCTAGTTTGTCTTGTTACCATTTTACCATTTATAAACCTCTATAAAATAAGTTAATAATACCATCGGTGTTACTGCTAGGAGAATGGCTATTTATAACACATTGTGTACATGGGCTAAAACAATAGACATTTAAGTTAGTTCTTTTATGTCTTCCATGCTGAACTAAATTGTCTTATTGAAAGTGAGAACATTATTTTTTTAACCACCATTCTTCAACATTAACAGTGAGACAATAGTTAATTATCTATTATTGGTTGTGGGGTGAGAAGAAGGCAACATTTGGGGCTTGGTGTTTGAGGCAGCTTTTCTGTAAGTAAGTAAGAACAATATACAAGACATGAAAGATGTCCACACTTTTTAAAATCTCTCTCTCTCTCTCTCTCTATGTCTCACACACACACACACACACACACACACACACACACACACACACACACACACACACACACATTCAGAATGCCCTGTCTTTTTTCCCCAAATATTCATTAAAAGTTTCAGCTGCATCATTTTTGACTGGGTAAGTTCATAATTTATTGAATACTACTTTGTTGTATGTGGTGGGCCGTTCTACCCCAAAATGTCAGGGCCGTTTTTTGTACCAGTCCGCCCCTGCACTTAGGTATTCAGGTGCGAGGGGCGTTCAAGGCTTTATATGTCGACATTTGATCAGAAGCCAATGAAGTCTTGATAATATTGGGCTAATGTGGTTGAATTTCCTGGTTCTAGTGCGGACTGCCGCATTCTGGACTAGTTGAAGCTTATTTAGTTGAAGCAGCCTTAAAATAATCGAGTCTAGAGGTAATAAAGGCATGGACTAATTTTTCTGCATCATGGAGGGACAATGCACTTCTTAACTTAGTAGCATTTCGTAGATGAAGGAAAGCTATTTTGGTAACAGTACTTATATGAGCGTTGAATCCATATTGACACCAACATTTTTTACACTAGACATTGCAGAAGCTGAGGAACTGGCAAGAGCAAGCATTAGACCTGACAGTTTATTTCTAGCCTGAGTTGCTTAACAGTGTGCGACTTTATTAAGCATGTAACTCAGTAAAATAACTCAGACAGGGCGCACACACCATGTTTCAACTAATTTGCGAAACCACACGCTCATTCTGAAAAAGTTCCCGTGCTGTCTCTGCGATCAACTCCCCTCCAGTCCCATTGCTCATTCTCTCTCATGCACTCTCATTCTCACACACCCACATTCCCTCTTACATGCTGCCCTATGTAAAGATGGCCACCAGCATTGTTTTGGGTGCTTCCCAGGGGACACTAACTGAGCGTGAGAACAAAGAAGGACTTACTTTCTGGCTGCTGAATTCCGTGGTGACGGTGTGCATGCTTCAGGTAGCTAACTGGGTGCCAGGGAGCTGACACTGAAGCTATGACACCGAAGCCCCTGCAACAGCAGCCATGTTCCTATCTCTTGTATGTTTGTGTGCAAGATCCTTATGGCAGCTGTGGAGATGGAATGGAGTGACGCAGATACTTTCAGTACACGAAAGCCAGCATAAAGGGAAGTAACTTGGCTTTCTGTGTGAGTGTGGCAGAGCCTTTGGGGGCTAGAGAGGATGCAACATCTCTGAAGGAGTGTGTGCTTCTTCCTAAGGCCAGAGCAAGCAAAGAAGGCATGATGGGAGCATGGGGAGGATGGCGGTTGGTGGTAGTGATGACAAGAGGAGGAGCAAGCGGGGCACCCCAGCATTCTCCAGGCCGGTAGCATGGGAAGCAGGGGTGTTAGCCCATAGAGCCAGCGGGAGCATGGCAGGAGCACAGTGGGACACTGCCTGGTATTTAGTTTATTTTGGGGTTAGTTTTGGTAATGTTTGTTTCTGTTGTGGGCCACACGGTGGGAACATGTTGGCTCAGGTACTACATGCTCTTTCTCTCTCTCTCCCCCAACTCTCTCTCTCCATCTATGAGTGATAGTGCTGTGATGGTGTGACACAAGTGAGGGTTTGTGGTATCTATAATCGACTGCTGTCTTGAGTGTGGTTTGCAGTGATAAAGGCATGAGTGACTTGCTGTAAATGACTACAGAGTGATCAGAACCTAAGGGGAAATAGCATGGGGACAGTAAGGAGGGTTAGGTGGGAAGAGGTTATAAGGAGAATCAGAAGGAATGATATAGCAGATGTGTTATTTACCCCAATAAATCTGTAAATTGAAAAATGTATTCACTGGATTACTCACACATCTCTGGAGCATCAGGCGGCCCAGGCCCCCTCCAAAGTGGCGGCGGAAAAAGTGACCCCCATGCTGGAATGGGCCATGGCTTCAGGACCAGGGGCCAGGGCGGGAGCCACAGCTTCAGGAACAAGGGCCGGGGCAGGAGCCACGGCTTCAGGAACGAGGGCCAAGGTGGGAGCCATGGCTTCAGGAATCGAGGCCTCAGGAGCAGGAGCCACAGGACCCGGGGCCTCAGGAGCAGGAGCTTCAGGAACAGGAGCCTCCACAGAGCTGCAGGCTGGCGGCTGGAGCCGTCGTGATCCCAGCGTTGGAGGCGGTAGCCTTCTTGGGGCTGGTACTGGTGGCTGGAGCCGCCGCAGGGCCAACATGGGGGAAGCTGTAGCCATCTTGGCGCCAGTACTGGTGGCTAAAGCCACCGTGGGGCCGGCGTGGGAGGGTACTGGCACTGGCTAGGCGGCTTAGCCTCTTGTAGCCATCTCAGGGCTGGTACTGATGGCTGGCTAGGCCACTATGCCTAGGTATACCCTCTCTAGCCACTCCAGCTCATCCTGCTGGGCCTCTAGTGTGAGGAAGAGGCTGTCGTCAAGCATAGTGTGGGACGGAAGGAGGCGGAAATGCTACAGGTGACGTCAGATGCCGGAGACTTGGCAGAAAACTGAATGAATAGCAAGGACAATGAGGAGAATTTGGAAACTCTCCAGGAATACATCGACTGGTACTTCGAAACTATAGTCATGACAAAGAACCAAAATGCATGTTCCCCAGCCAAAAGCGAGACGCCGTCCTCCAAAAGAAGTCACCCGGCAGACTCCCCTGGAACAATATCGCTCATGGATAAAAGCTTTACCGACATCCTGGATTCAATCGTCAAGCGGTTGTCCAGCTTTGACGCGAGGTTGTCCCTGGTCAAGATACTGCACTGTGAATTCAAATCCCTGAGGGAATCGTTGGAATTCAGCCAGCAGCAGGTGGACACTCACTGCTGAAAACACATCACTACAGGACTCAGTCAAGTCTCTAGCTGAGAATGTGACCCATCTAAGTGAAGAAAATAAAAAAATAAAAGAGACTGTCATTTATCTCCAGGCCTGTAGCATGAGAGAAAACCTGGTATTTGCAGACATCCTAGAATCTGCCGAAGAGGACACAGAAGCTACAGTTAAAACCTTTATCGAGACACACCTGAAACTGCCGGAGGACACCGTGAAAAACACCTGCTTCGAAAGACTACATCAGCTGGGAGCTAAGAGGCCTGTAGCCCTGAGGCTGTGTCCT
Organism: Bryconaethiops microstoma; assembly: GCA_037577275.1. Classification (NCBI taxonomy): domain Eukaryota; kingdom Metazoa; phylum Chordata; class Actinopteri; order Characiformes; family Alestidae; genus Bryconaethiops; species Bryconaethiops microstoma. Next base: position 24,282 of record JBBJLS010072803.1, read on the forward strand.
GTTGTGGCCAAATTCGGATACTTCAAGCAGAAGGAGCAGGTGAAGTGGAACGGACTTTAGCGTAAATGACCAGTTCCCCAAAGAGATCCTGGAGCGATACAAAGTTCTTTTCCCAATCTGATGCAGTTTCATCCAGAAGAACTCCCGTGTGTCGCTCTACGTGGACGGGCAGCTCTGCCACAACCTCAGTACCACACCCTGGTTGTAGTAACACCACTCCAGATAAGAATCCGTTATATTTTTCTTCTGTCCTCTCCTCCTCTTCCATTAACCTCTAACTAATCACGTCAATTCGCTAATTAAACATGATGTCATAACAAATACAGTCTCTGCAGCGTTTAAGTGTTGTTACAATGTTTTTGTTTCTGTCAAGTTATTACTTGCATCCTTCCCCACTTGCCCCTTTGTATGTCTTTCTCACTTCTAACTCCTCTCACTGCACCAATCACCTGCTTCCTTACTCAGTCATACACAACACCCTATATCTTTACACATCTGCATGGTACAACCATGTATATATGCACTCAGCGTCAACACAACCACTGCGACCTCACAGCGCACACAGACATATAGGACATACTCGCACACAAACGCATACACGCTCGCTCATATCTCATTCGTTTGAGCATCACACGCAGCGTGCAACATTAGCTACACACACACTTCTATGGGCACACTAAGGTTTGTCACATGGAATGTGAATGGAGCTGGCTCCAGAGAGAAGAGGTTAAAAATATTTAGCCATCTTAAAAAAACTACAGGCAGATGTTGTTTCATTACAAGAGACTCATAGACCTGCCACAGCTACAGATGAAACACCTGAGTTTCTTAATGTGTTCTCAGCCTGCTATAACTCTAGGCAAAGGGGGTAGCAACGGTAGGGAATATTCCCAACTGTAGGGAATATACTTTCTTCTGACATTTCCATCACTCTTACTCTCGTCTGGATTATTTCCTAGTCAGCAGCTCACTGCTGAGTGACATTTCAGACACAATGATATAGCTGTCAGCGATAGCTGTCAGCGATCATGCTTCTGTATCATCTGTAACTCTAATAAACAAGAAGGCCACTCCAAGATGAAGATTTTATTAAATATTTCAAGAAAGAGTGGGCTTTATATTTAGACTATTATGACCTGCCTGGAACATCAGCATCTGTTCTCTAGGAATCAGGCAAAGCTGTGATGAGAAGAAACTATAAAATCCTTAGAAGAAGCCTACGTATCCTCCCAGGAACAGGAAATACGTAAAGCAAAACAAGAATTAAATGAAATTATTAATAAAAAAACTCAATTCTTAGCACAATGACTTCGCTGGCAAAAATTTGAACATGGTAACAAATCAGGTCAATTCCTAGCTAACCAGTTAAAACTAAAGAAAGAAAAAACAACTATATGTGCTGTTAAAGACTTAACTGGGGAAACAGTATATGACCCTGAAAGAATGAACAAAACTTTCAAGGACTTTTACAAATCTTTATATTCACCACAGATAAACCCATCTAAAGACAAAATTGACCAGTTTCTTGATAATATAACTCTTCCGAAATTATTAGACAATCAAGGGACGGCTTTGGATTCTCCGCTGACACCAGATGAACTCCAGGAAGCCCTGAACAGTATGCCCAATAAAAAGGCTCCAGGTCCAGATAGCTTGCCAGCAGAATTCTATTCTAAAGAATTCTGGACAATTCTGGCACCAACATTCAACAGAATGTTGCAGGAAGTCAAGGAAAATGGTAGACTACCACCAAATATGAATTCTGCCAACATTAGTCTCTTGCTAAAACCAGGCAAAGGCCCTATATATCCAATATCCCTTACTAATGTTGACATTAAAATAATCTGCAAAAGAATAGAGAAGATAACCCCTCTCATAATTCATTCTGACCAAACTGGTTTCATAAAAGGGAGGCACTCCTCAACAAATACACGTAGATTACTTAATTTGATAGACTATTCTTGTAATAAAAACCTTCAAATTTGGAAGAGTTTTGGAAACTCTTTGATAAACTGGTTAAAAATATTATATAATTCGCTGCAAAAGACCAAGGACAAAGAAGGACCAGATCTGCCTAACTATGACCACTATTTCTTAGCCAACAGTCTTCAACACATCTCAGGGTGGTTAAAACACACTCTCCTAGATGAGCCTTGGCTAGACGTAGAACAGGCAATAGGCAATAATATAGAGATTTCGGATCTACCATTCATTAGCTCAAACATCAAACGACACATATGCTTCAAAAGCATCAGTATCAGCTCTTCTCTGACAGCATGGTGGGAGTTTCTAAAAATGACTGAGTCTTCACTAATCCCATGCAAACTGTCAGGCCTGGCAGCAGTGACAGTGGTGGCCACCCTTGTATAAGTTTTTGTATTTTGAGTGTCATGTCTTTTACTTTGTCATCCTGAGCACACCGGACATGAATTTGTGTATATGATTAGTTTAGCTGCCGGTGTGCTCAGGAGTAATGAGGTTTGTTATTTAAGTTTAGTTTGGGCGGGCCCAGGTTGTCGGTCCACCATCGCCCTGGGTTGAATGAATGTTTTCTGTTTCTCCTTCTGGTAGTAGTTCCGGCCCTCGTGCCTTTGGTTTTGTTTTCATTTCCATGAATAAAGAACAACTATGAAACACTTAAACTACCCCTGGTGTAAGTGTGCCTGCAATCTGTGTATAGAGAAGGAGGGAAAGCATGACAGATGGACCGACCATCCAAACAAAAGAGGCAGTGAGCCAGCAGGGAAGAGCCTGGCCCAAAAGGAACTCGTCCTTGGGGCCTGGACTACTGCCCTGCTGCTACAAGGAGAGGAGGAGTTGGCCTGGAGAGTATGAGCCGGTTTACGATTGCCGAGCTGTTGTGTGGTGGGGAGTCGTAGGATGAGGATGAGGACCTGGGCTTCTGGAGGAACGGGTGGATCGACGGATCCCAGATTATACCTCTGGAGCGCATTGTGGACCCCCTCATCCTTGGCTCATCAGCGGTAGAGCCCCCATTTTGGCTCGCCGATAAGCAAGACGGGAGATCCGCAGAACATAGATGTAAGAGGCATGGGGGTCCACGTCACTCATGTCGCCCACCCGGTCACCAGTTGCTCGGGAAGTCTGAGGCTTCCTCTGGCGCTCCACCACTCTGGCTCATGTCCGGCTCACCTTAGTGGGCGAGACCTCAGCTGGGACAGCAAGCCTCACTCCAGGTAGGCTCCGGCGTTAGCACCCCTAGGGCATACGCCGGCCAACCCTCTGTTACACGCCGCCACCACAAGGTGTAAGAGCCCCGCAGCCCCAGCAGAGCTGAAGAACCAAGCAACAGAGCGAGAGTTCACCACATCCGCAGCAGAGCGAGAGGGTCTTGCATCCGGCGCAGAGCGAGAGGGTTTTGCATCCACCACTGAGCAAAAGGGTCTCGCATCCGCTGCAGAGCGAGAGGGTCTCACAGCCTCCGAGAGAGGTAGAGAGTGGGAGCGAGAGAGAGAGAGACCATGCTCGCTAGCACCGAGACCATGCTCATGAGCGCCGAAACCACGCTCACAAGTGCCGAGACCACGCTCACTAGCACCGAAACCACACTTATGAGTGCCGAGACCACACTCGCTAGCACCGAAACCATGCTCACGAACGCCGAGACCACGCTCACTACTGCCAAGACCATGCTCGCCGGCGCCGAGACCACACTCACGAGTGCCGAGGCCGCGCTCTTGAGTGACGTGGCCATTCTCTGGAAACCCATGCCAGCACCTCGGAGACAGCTGCAGCCTCCAAGGCCAGCCCCCCGGCGTCACCCACCAGCACTAGGTAGCAGAGCTACGGTTAGTGTAGGGGTGGGAGTGGGCGGCCCTTCTAGGCCCTTTAGAAGAGCCATCAGGCCCTTTAATAAAGCCTTTAGAACCCACAGTAGCCCAGCAGCCTAGCCTGTTAGCCCAGCAGCGGCTAAGCCCATTAACCCAGCCACTTTAGCCCATTAGCCCAGCCGCTAAGCCAATTAGCCCAGCCGCTAAGCCCAGTAGAGGGGTTGTTAGCCGCAGGGGGGTCTTTAGAGGGGTCGTTAGCCACAGAGGGGCCTTTAGCCTTAGCGGAGGAGCTTTTAGAGGGGATGGTAGCCGCAGAGGGGAAGTTTAGTTTGGCTTGACCCGGGTTGTCGGTCCACCGTCACCCTGGGATGAATGAATGTTTTCCATTTCTCCTTTTGGTAGTAGTTCTGGTCCTCGTGCCTTTGCTTTTGTTTTAGTTTCCACGAATAAAGAACAACTATGAAACACTTAAACTACCCCTGGTGTAAGTGTGCCTGCAAGCTATGGAGAAGGAGGGAAAGCGTGACACAAACGTACTCCCATCTGGAACAAACCTGACATATTACTAAACAATAATATGACAAACTTCCCAGATTGGAATTGTAAATGTATTAAATACTTGGAACATATACTCGCAAGGATAGATTTTAATTCCTTTGATTTATTAGTTAATCAATATGGGATTAACAAGAACAGATTTTTAGAATATCAACAAGTTAAAGCTACAGTAAAAAGGAAATTTAAGTCTAATTAAATCAAACTACAAACACCACCAAGTGTGGCAGAATTTCTTAATCTCAAAACCCCCAAATTACTGTCTAAAATATACAGGACACTTTCCAGAATAGATGACTCAGTATCGCTTCCTATTTCAAAATGGGAGGCAGACCTATCAGTCAGCTGGGACCAAAATTTCTGGTCTCAGATATGTTTAAAAACCTTTGAACTGATTAAAAATTCCAGTTTACAATTAATACAATGCAAAATCCTGCATACAGTGCAATACACTGGTCATCAGATGTTCAGGTTGGGTTTTACAGCTTCTAACAACTGCTCACATTGTCAAGGCAACACACCTGACAATTATATCCACGCTCTTTGGTTCTGTCCAGCTGTTCAGAGGTTCTGTTACAGGATTTGTGAAGACTTATCAAAGTGTCTTAAATGTTCCATTCCAGCCCCTCCTTCAGTCTGCTTGTTGAGTGATCTAGATGGTGTCACTACAGAGGTTAATACAATCCACATGGCTTTCATCACCTTATGCATTGCTAAGAAGACTGTCTTTATGAATTGGAAAAATAAAAATAACCTTAATATCAACCAATATAGAGATCGTTTGTTGGACTATATTAGTCTTGACACAGCTTCTGCTGCCACATTAGATCAATCGATCTGGGCTCATTTGATCAGGTCACGATTCTGTCCGACTTTGGTCTTTGGTG
>JBBJLS010072804.1:0-10141 GCA_037577275.1 Bryconaethiops microstoma
GTGTGTGTGTGTGTGTGTGTGTGTGTGTGTGTGTGTGTGTGTGTGTGTGTGTGTGTGTGTGTGTGTGTGTGAAGCAGAGGGGAAAAATAAGACCTGCTATCCCCTGGCCCGGTTGTCATGGAAACAGCATTAGCAGTGCGTGGGGGCGAACAGGATGGCGGGCTGGAAGTGTGATTGGCGAGGACACCGCTGTCGTTTTAGTCGCTTGCTCAGAGGCTATCAACACCTTTTCAGCTCCGCAGAGTTGCATAAAAATCCCTGTTTGATGGGGGGGGCCGACGACAAATAAAAAAATAAATAAAATGTAAAAGAAAAAAAAAAACCAACAACAACAACAAAAAAAGGAGGTTGAGAATATGTGCGAGGCGGGATGCTCATTAATGCACAAGTTCAACTAGTGATGGCAGACTCACACCAAGTGGGTTTCTATGGCAACCCCTCCTCCTCCTCCTCCTCCACCTCCTCCTCCAGTGTAGCGGTTAGTCTGTGGATGCATAAGAGATGTGGCATTGATGTGAGAGCGTCTGAGTGTGTGTGTGTGTGTGTGTGTGTGTGTGTGTGTGTGTGTGTGTGTGTGTGTCAGTGGACATGCTGTGGCAGACGGGTTGTGCACTTAGACGGATGGAAAACAAACACACACACACAGACACACACACACACACACACACACTGACACACACACACACACACAGAGCTGTAAAGTTAAATGGCGTGTCTCTCAGCGGGAGTGACATGCGATTCGTGTCGGTCTGAGAGAGTGTATAATTTTCTTCTCTTCAGCAGAAAAAAGAGACAAAAGCTCTGAAGCCCAAAAGCCTGCAGAAGGAAAAAGAGGAAAGAGCTTCATTCTGCTCTTCGCCCCGTTCCCTCGCTTCCCTCCAACTCCAGCGCTTATAGACAGACATTAGTGTCGACTGCAGCGATAGGAGGCACAACAGGCTGACGTGTGTGTGTGTGTGTGTGTGTGTGTGGGTGGGGGTGTTTGATATTGTTTTTGAGACAATAATGTTCTGACTTAATGGCAGAAGTATATACACATACACACACACACATACACACACACACACACACACACACACACACACACACACATAAATATATATGTATATACACACACATGTCTGCAGCTTTTGTAAATCATGTCCACCCCTCATTTCTTTATATTTTGCTTAAAATCTCCTTGTTGGTGCAAAAATATGGAATCACATTTGTGCCAAAATTTTGAAACAAAACTTTCCTAATACCAAACAAAAATAAGACGTTGAAGTTTCAACAACATACTTTTTTTTTGTTTACATCTCGCTCCTCTTGATTCTCGCCTGTAAGACTTTCAATTTCGCTGCTAGTTTTTCAGTTTCACTGCTGGCTTTCAGTCACGCGCCCCCTTTTACGTTTTCGCTGCCTGAGGATTCGCTTGCAGTTCCGGCACAGATCTCTCGTGTGGGCGGGGCTTCGCCTCATTCGCCAGCAGGTATTTGAGTGACAGCTTCATGCCCCGGAACTCCATCACTGCGAGATACGGGCTTGCTAATTTTCACTCCATACCTAGAAGTGTCTTGTGACAGGTTGTCAGCAGTATGAGTGTATAAAATTCTGGTAGGTGGAAAAAGAATTTGGAAACACTGGTATAGAATTTAATATAAGACATTGTTGTCTAAGACATTGTTTGTCAGACCTTAGAATTTCTTAATGGAGTTATAGTACACAGGTCAACAGGTCAAAATCATCGTCTATTGCAAATATAGGATTACTCATAATTCAAAAAGTTGATGTGATTGAAAAAGAAAAACGAAAGCAGATCTGAAATCAGCATGAAAAACTGGTTTAGAAAAGTGTGTTGTGGTTTCTGATGATTACAAAAAAAAATGATAAAAAATTGTTGACCTGTGTTATCGATTTGTGAAAACCCAAGGATTACATAAGGGATGGGGTACTTGATCCATGGATGGGTGCTTTTGGGTGATCTCTCAAGCCAATAAGTCTCCAGAGCTATAGGAGGAGGCTTCACAGCAGGTTATTGAAAAGTCACCCCAAAAACCTGCACTTATAACTGCCCTCCCTTGATCAGATTCTCCACCTGGGGGACAGGAATTCATATTTCATCTATGGTGAACATTACAGTCTTTCAGTCACGGGAGAATCTACTGCAGGAGGGCTGGACTGATGTTGACCTACCATGTCCCCTCTCAGACCAGAACCTTGCTGTCCTTGAAAGATTAATAAATCCCTTTACCTCACCTTTGCCTCATAAAGAGCTGTATATGCAGACTCTTAATCTGGTGCAAAGACTACTGTGAGAAGGAAGAGCAATTATTGTTTTATTGCAGATTTAAACAAAATGATGTCATGGATTGTGTGTAACAGATTGTTTATTAGTAACGGGTTAGAAATATAACAGTTTACAATTAAATTTTAATATCAATATAATTTTCACATGTATAGTTTTGCATTAAGAATTGTAAGGGCTGCAAATGTTGCAAATTCAAGTTTAAGAAAACTATGGAACTGTAAAGAACCTGTGCGATAAAACCTAACCTAAACCGAAAACCTTAATTTATTCAGAGTCTGTGAAAGCCTGCACCAAATTTAATTGCTGTTGCACACAGAGTAATGCACACAATGTGCAGTGGGAAATGTGATGGCCTGTGCACATGCATTAACAACTGGATAACAAATGGTGTGGCTTGGCATCCTTTCCATACACGTGTGGTCTAGGTGTACTGTGAAAGAAGCAGGTGCCTGTGTGACTACCCCAGTCAACCACTGCATCACTTCGGGGACAGAAAGGGCATCCTCAGCCTCAGCATTTCCGTCTGGGTCAATCAAAATGGAAAAGCAAAATTGCAGAATGCAAATGTTCAAAACCACATTAACACGTGATTTACAGAACTTGGACTCCTCAGAGCACCGTCGCTCCAGCTACCATCAACATTGGAAATATTGCGAGACCGCTGCACTCCAGCAAGGGTGTCAATGAGAGAAAGATTGCGAGACCCCCAATCCCCAGCTGGACCCTAGGCTGCACGGAGTGGATTTTAGTGTTTTGCAACCTGTACAGAGATCTATCCCACAGTCACTGGTCAAATTTGAACTGTTCAACACTCAATCCATCAGGAATAAATCTACACGGATTGAGGAACACATCAGGGAGAAAGGACTTGACTTCATGTGTATTACAGAAACCTGGCACCATCCAGAGGGTTACTCTGCCATAAATGAAGCCTGTCCGCCTGACTACAGTTACTTGAAGGAAGCTCGCAGCACTGGGCGAGGGGGCGTGGGGTTCTCCCCTATCTCGGTACCTCCAACATCTTCCTGCGAGTGCCTAGCGTTCAAATGCAAGCCCCCTTTCCCATGACTGTTCTTCTTGTCTACCGACCATCAAAACGCAGCTCTGCCTTCACCCTGGATCTCCTGATCTCCTCACAACACTTTGCACTACCTCTGCCAATATCATTATCCTAGGAGATATAAATATTCATGTTGACACTCCCATATCTTATTCCGCTGCTGATTTCCTTCAGCTGCTGGATTGCCTCAACTTAAAACAATATGTTGATGTCCCCACACAATACAGGGGTCACACACTCGACCTGGTCATCTCAAACTTTGTCCCCATCAGTAACCTACAGGTACTGTATATGATCTTGGTGCTTCAGATCACAAGATAGTGTCAGTGGAGCTGCCCTTTCTCTCCTCCCGCACAAAACCAAAGCGACAGATCCATTTCAGAAATCTGAAGAACATCAATGTGGATGCCCTGGCCCTAGACCTTCAACTTCTCTCCTCTGACCGTTCTACAACCAGTCCCTGAGCAGTCTCCTGGACTTCCACGCCCCTTTAACATCCAGGTCCGTCTCATTCTCGCGCTCAGCACCCTGGTACACCTGCGAGCTGCGAAAAATGAAGGCGGCTGGGTGTGTCCCTGGGCTGACTGTTCACAAACAGGCTTACAGGGAACACAAGAGAAGCTCTGAGGGTTGCACAGTCCAGGTTTTATTCCACCATCATCATCAACAGCCCCAGGAACTCCCAAAAACTTTTTTCAACTATAAATCACCTTCTCAAACCCCATTCACCCTCCTACTCTGAGGCCACCGAGGAGAGGTGCAACATGCACATCACTTTTTTCAAACAAAAAGTTGGTAACACCTCTCCACTAAGGTTATGCTGCACCCCCCCCAACTGTTGACACACCGTCAGAGACTGTCCACCATATTTGCTCTTTCTCTACTGTGACGCAGGAAGAAGTGGAGGATGTCATCAGAAAAATGAAACCATCTCCGCTCATCACCAAGATCTTAAACCACTCCCTCCTGGCCGGCCATATTCCATCTGCATTAAAAACTACTGTCATCAGACCTCTACTGAAAAAGTCCACCCTGGCAGTGGCAGCTGGGTGGCCTAGTGGTTAGGGCGTTAGGGTGTTGGCCCTGCAATCAGAGGATTGGGGTTCAAATCCTAACTGCTAGTGTCATGGCTGAGTATCCCTTGAGCAAGGTACCGTCCCCACACACACTGCCCACTGGGTGAATGGGTTAAATGCAGAGAAATCCTTTCACTGTATGTCATACTTGTATGACTATGCATATGATAAATAAAGAATCTTCTTCAGAAAAGTTTTCTCCAACTATAGGCCCATCTCCAATCTTCCATTTCTTTCCAAAGCTCTGGAAAAAACAATTGCAGCCCAACTTCATGACCATCTCAAACTTTATAATGTGTTTGCAAAGTTTCAGTCTGGTTTTTGCCCTGGACATATCACCAAAACAGCCTTGGTCAGGGTCACCAACAACCTTCTGATGGCAGCAGATACTGGTTCCCCTTCTCTACTCATCCTCCTGGACATGACAGCTGCCTTTGACACAACAGACCACAACATTCTCCTCCACCGTCTGCAATACACCATTGGACTCTCAAGAAAAGTCCACAACTGGTTCACATCATACTTGACCGGCAGAAGTGAGCCTGTCGCCCTGGGCAGCATAAAATCCCATACCCACAATGTCACCTGTGGCATCCCTCAGGGCTCTGTGCTAGGTCCCACCCTATTCTCCATCTATATGCTCCCCCTCGGCAATATCATTAGCAGACATGGTATATACTTCCATTGTTATGCTGATGACACTCAGCTGTACCTCAGGACTATCCTCACCTCTTCTACTGCTCCTATGCCGACATCCACACTGACTACCTGCATGGAGGATATAGAGGCGTGGATGAAGCTCAATTTCCTAGAGCTGAATGGAGCCAAAACAGGAACTCCTAAACCCCCATACCTTCTGTAAACACAAACCCTACAAGTCCCCAGAACCAAGCTCCGCAGGCGATAGGTCTTTTTCATCTGTGGCTCCGAGGCTCTGGAACGCTCTGACCGCCTGAGAGCCCCACAGTCTATTGAGGTTTTTAAATGAAACTTAAAAACTCATCTTTTTAGAAAGGCATTTTGCTAAGCATTTTATAGAGTTTCCTGTTTTGTTCTTTGTTTTCTGTTGGTTTGTTTTGTTTTTCTTTTGCTCTGTGGCACTTTGAGATTGCTGAAATATAAAGTGCAATACAAATAAAATGTATTATTATTATTTTTATTATTATTACTACAGAATCAAACTATAATGCTCCACAATAAGTTGGTACCATGTTCAGCAGGGTGTGTTCAAGGAATCTGGGACACAACATATTCTGATATAATACCTTTTACCTCCCTATATTGTATATGTTTTAAAGACTGTATTAGTGCCGCACCATCAAGCTCTTGTAGAAAATCCTGGAAGTTATTTAGGCTTTGTGTCTCTCTTGCATGTTTTTGGGGAACCAGTTCCGCTCATTGATGTGGTCAAGTGTGACACAATGTAGTAAGAATCCACCTTTAAAGAACACAAAGTATCAAGATTACATGCCTATAAAGAATTTCACATTACATGATACTCATTCTAAACATTATTTCATCAGTATTCAAACATCAAGCCTACTACACATGGATATGCAAATGAGCTATAATGAAAGCTTTCATTATTGTCAGCACCAGCCACAAAAAGCCGCCGGCAAAGCTCTCTGGTCCTTTCCATGACATCTATAAGGCCATAAAGTCATGAAGTTGCCTCAACATGACTGTTCGTCTTGCGGCTGAGTGCAGCAGAATTGCTCTATAGAATAAAATCGTGGGCATAGCTCTCACAGTTATCGGTCAAATAAATACAAAAAACACCATTAAACATCTATTCAGATAGGGTGTGTACAGTCGAGGTATTGATATCAGTATTAACAGGGTCAATAATATTCATAACAACATCCTTATTGTGATTAACAAACCATGCGACAATAGATTTAAGCTTCCTGGCAGCTACGTATTGGACAGACAGACTTAACTGGTAGTGATATATAATGTAAACAAGGTTTTCATTATATGAATATAATATAAACCTTGTTATTTTCTCTTTGTTTTCTTCGTTAATAGGCCCTGTATAGTCACAGTTGAGAATCTGTTCTATGCAAGATGACAGATCTGAAGTTTCCTCAACCCGAAGGAAATCAATAAGAAAACATATATTGTTTTACACCATCACTGAGTAACAGTAGCCATTGTTATTTAAGTAAGAAATAGTTTCATCATGAATTAATGTTAAGTGATAATAAACAATTTACTTGACCAATGACCTGACTATTGACTAATAAAGTTAGGTAATTAATAAAGTAATTGATAATAAGTAAATAATAAAGTTGGTAAGCAATGTACCACTTCGATCAAAGATGAAAATTCCATGTCATTTACGTCGTCTATTGTAAGGTTTTTTTAGATTTCCAGTCAAAAGGAAATCGTAGCACCATTCTTGTAAAAATGCTGGTGCTCGACCACCCTGTGCAAGACTGGAATGAGAGTGAAAGAAAAGAACGAAAACAGACAAATGCTTTTTATTACTTTTTATTAGGATATTAATTACTTACATTATTCCTACAGAATTAATATGTGTCTGGATGCACGATTTCTACAACTGATAAATACAATGTAAGAAACTTACCGGAAAAGGCCACTGTCGAGGTTGTTTAAAGAGTATTTGGGCATTTTTCTCTTGACATCCTCTCCCTAGAAAAGCAGATTTTCTAAGCCAGCAACCGTCTCTGAGGAAATTATGAAATAAAACATTTCAGGCACCCTTGTGATGCCAATAAAGATCAACTCTTACTGCAAACATATGATCTGCATGTCATGAAAAGTGTAACTAATCTGACCTGTCAAAAATTCTTTCCGCAAAGCACAAGTGTCGATCCCTGCCTCTACTATGAATATCACCTTCAAGGGGTTGAATGGAGATGTTCTTCTGTCACACAGCATCAGTCCATGTTCCAGGAGATTCGTTCGAGACACACAGATGCAGAACTCTTCGCTTGTGTCGGCCTGAGCTGCCAGCCATCGTAGGACATCCTCACTTGTTATACATGTATGTATTTTTTGTCAAGGCTGAGGAACTTCTAACTATATTTGAAGTGGACTAGTCCTGCCTGTAGGCCAACTCTTTCTTTGTACAACGTCATTTCCTCAACAAGACTGCCACCCCGACAGGACCACTGGAGTGCAGAAAATCTAAAAAATATGACCGTTAAGATAAACAGAAAATGTCCCTTAAATTAACCTGTAGTTTATATTAGGATTTGCAAGTAACAGATAAACTAAGTGTGTTACAAAATAACCTTAAATAACACTTCACAGAGTGCATGCGATTGTGTAATCAGAAATGTATGTCGAATATTTTAATAGCAACCACGATGTCCCCCAAGATTGAAGCAAGTTGCAGTAAGTGGTTGGTTAGTGTGAGTGTTGTGTGATAGTTAGGATGCCAGGTAGACAGCTAGAAAGACAATTAGATCAATACAATTTCCAGTCCCCTCAAACACTGGCATGTAGTTCCAGTTCCATTGTTGAGTAATTCTTCTGACATATAGGGCATTTTCCTTCTTTTCACTAAAATAAAGAGCTAAAATTACAAAAAAACTGCACTTGTATGAATGAGATTTGACACCAGATGTGAAAAACAACTTACGTTCTTCTGACAAGAAGGAACCACCTCAGTTACCTAAAAATGGAAAAACATAAGTTACAAATTCAGCAAACCATACATCAAGAAAGTAGTTACTAACAAGCAGCAGGCTGAATTATTATCACCTCCGGCTCAGAATCTGAAGGTTTGACAGATTCTGAGACATTACGTTGCTTTACACGGAGGGCAAGAATCTGTAAAGGCAAAATCCTAAAGCAATTCTTGCATTCAGCCTTTGGCATGTGGGAGAACTCCTGGGAATTATCGGGAAGAGGTGCTAGATCAAATTCTTCCTGTAAAGGAGCAAATGTACAGCATGGCTTTTCCTGCTCCAGTGGCACTTCTGATCGTACTTCCCGTGTGTCCCTCAGATTCAGGGGGTACTACAGATAAACTCCGCCTTCCATGTCCGCCTGTTAAAAATCACAAAGTGATAATAATTTCACAGCAAGTTCAAACTATACATCTGTATGTGATTTTCTTAATTTAATCTAAAATGCCAGCTGCTTTATAGAGAAGCCATCCTCCAGTGATCTTCATCGTCTTTGGACAGGTGTTTTTAAACAGGTTGGAGACCTATAATGAAAGTCTGTGTTACCAACTGATTTTTATTTGTCTGATAGATGCTTGATGAGAAGCTCTGCCGGAAAAAATAAAGAAGACCACCTGTGTATCCGTCATGTTTTCGGGCATGGCAAGAGTTCTTTTTCCCCAGACCAGCCTGCATGTGCTGTGAAGGTTTTGTCTCACAATTTTTGTGTAGCAGAAAAACTTTAATATTAAATGGATTCCAGTGCTTGGCTACATTTGCTGCTCTATTAAAATTTAAGGAACTTCGCTTTGCCCCCCCCCGCCTAAAAAATCCAGGGAAAGACCTGCAAAAATGTTTTAGTCAATAAACAGTTCTGCACATTATGTACCAATAACAAATATTAGATGGGATTGCTCTGAGTACAACTATTGACACCACAACATTACATACATAGTGCTTATTAACAACACATTTTTTAATATCAGACCTGGCCATTTCTTGATCCATGCTTGGTACCTTTCCTGAACTTGGTCCCTGACTGCTACCTGTACTGTCCTTTTCCAAAGACTGGTTCAAAATAGCAAGTATATTCTATACGGTTGCCATGGCAGCCTCAGCAACAGGGAGAGGACCTTACTGGAGAGGAAAGACTGACCACTTTAGCATTGCACCTCATCTCTCAAATACTTCCTAAGTTTAACCTTATAAAGCATCGTGTATTATGGAAACGAGCAGTTAACATCTAATTTCTCAATGTCGTGATGTACACCCACTAAACTGCAGTTAGACTGGCTTAAACCACAGGCTGGCCTTCCTGGGACCTGTTCAGGTTCAGCTCAAGTGCAACAACGATAGTTCGCTGGACAAAAGACATTAATATAGAGATGAGACCGATTCGCAAAAGTAAAACATAAAGAAGTAAAACTATGCTGATAAGCAGGTTTACTTGCACACGCCGAGTAACATTCCCAGGTAGCTACAGTTAATTAGGTAAATGATATAACAACGCGTAGCTAACGAGTTCTATCGTAACACAACAAATGTCTAGTACAGCATAATCAACATATTTCATCAATACTTACAACTGATTAATCGTGTGCACAAATCTCATTCCATATGTGTTCCTAACGGGCGGCTGTTGCTGCCGTGCGTCTTCTTGAAACCCTCTCGCAGTGATAGAGGTCTGGGGCATGGAGCTGTCACTCAAATACCTGCTGGCAAGTGAGGCGAAGCCCCGCCCACACGAGAGATCTGAGCCAGAACTGCAACCGAATCCTCAGGTAGCGAAAACGTAAAAGGAGGTGCGTGACTGAAAAGCCAGCAGCGAAACTGAAAGTCTTACAGGTTAGAATCAAAAAGAGCAAGATGTAAGCAAAAAAAAAGTATGTTATTAAAATTTCAACCTCTTATTTTTTGTTTGATATTATGGAATTTTTGTTTAAAAACTTTGGCACAAATCTGATTCCATACAAAAATACTATTTTCTATCTTTGTCATAGTGAGGAGATTAAATGAAAGAAATGTGAACAAATGTTTTACTGACAGGCTGCAAAGTGTGTAAAGATACAAGGAGTTC
>JBBJLS010072805.1:0-10139 GCA_037577275.1 Bryconaethiops microstoma
ACACACACACACACACACACACACACACACACACACACACACACACACACACAGAGAGAGAGAGAGAAAGAGATAGAGAAACAAACACAAAAAAAAAATCCCCCTTTGAGCGCTACTGTGGCTTCTATTCATTACACTGAAATGGGAATGCCTGTTGAGCATACATCTGACAAAGCTTGAAGCTTGAGTATACATAACCATCTGAAGATATGTACAATAAAAAATAAAAACCATAAAACCATGATAAAATGTAAGATTACCCAACAACTACATGCACTTGTGAGTGATGATTTTGGCTTGCGTTTTGAACACAGTTTTGCTCCCAGTTGCCAGTTATGAACTACATGAAGCCATTACTAGATAGAATTCTTTGATAGTACTCTTTGAAATATCTAGTAGCAAGTTGTCGAGATATTCTTGTGAGCTACCTGCCACTACACACCATATAAAAGCGATGGTTTGTGGTCAGACCCTTTCCTGACATAGTAGGGGGTTCTTGTCCCTGGTAAACAACAAATCCCACAGTCTCAAGTCTTGCTAACTGGCAGTTGTGAGCTATCAGGGCAGCTGGTAGCCTAGTGCTTTGGTTGTTCGCCCTGCGATCAGGAAGTTGTGGGTTCGAGTCCCAAGACTGCTAAGCACCTCTAAGATATCCTGAGCAAGGAACCGTCCCCACACACTGCTCCCTGGGTGCTGTGTTCCTGGCTGCCTGCTGCTTCACTTGGTGAATGTATTAATTACAGAGGAAGAATTTTGTGCTGTTCACATCGTGTACTGTGGTGTGTCACGTATGACAGAATGGTCACTTTCACGTCAAGTTTTATAAGCCTCATAGCTCCAGTGTGGATGCCAAACATAAACTGGGTAACTTATGACATTTGGGGTAAAGAGAAAACTGTAGATTTGATTGTTGGATAAATCTTTCCTTGTAGTGACACTACTATAATATAACATCTATACCAGCTCCACATACAGGATGAAGGGTCTGTCAGAGTGTGGTACCTTGATGCAGGTGGAGAGTCTCGTTGTTGCAGAAGTCGGTGAAGCAGCAGTTGCGTTTGGAGACGTTCCTGGAACTATAGCAGAACACCTGGCCCTTCAGCTCGCTGGGAGAGAGGCATGACTTCGCCGCCTCTTCTTTCCCATTAATCAGCATTACTGAGTTCCAGCATGCACCCTCAGCCTCCGTTTCGCAGGTGTGATTCACACACAGCTGACACACACACTTAAGGGCTGCAACGACACAAAGATAATCTATTTAGTAGGAGATATTTTACTATTCAGTTACTGCATAATACAGTCATATACAAAAGTCAAACTGCATTTTGTTAGTTTACTAAGTGAAAAGAAGTACATATCCTCTACTGGGAAAATGCATTTTCTGCAATTTTTCTGCACAATTTCTATTTACTCTTTAGTTAAATGTGCATTTAATGTAAAAAATGAAACATAGAATACAAAATGTGACAACTTTTGGACAGCCCACATTTTACACTTTGTAAACAGCAGTGCATTAAAATGTATGAAAGTGGGTGCTCTTATTTTCTATTATTTTCACTTAAAAAATAAGCAAAACATGAACTTAGATTAGGGGTGCACAAACTTAGACTAGAATGTTAGACACTTAGACACAAACTTAGACTTAGAATCAGTACCTCCCCTGGCATTACACACTTCGGAATAATTTTTTATCAGTTTATTTTTTATTATTTTTGAAAACTATATAAGAACTTAAAACATGTAGATTTAAAACTTCTAAACCAGATACACATGGTAGGTTTAGATGTTTTAGTCATTTTGGCAACAAAAAGATTTGGATAATTAATTAATACTGTTATTGTCTATTCATAGCATTTCATTGTCCACTAGATGTATACATGGATATCCATTTTATTATAAATTACTTTATTATTGTTATTTCATAAAAACTTTTTATTTTAATACAACCAGTAATCTGTTTATTATCCTAGAGACATTTAAAGGTTTTACTTTTTAAATGTATTGTTTACAGATTTCTAAACATATTTGTGCAAACCCTTTATCATCTGAATGGAATGTTCAAGCATTCAAAAGCATGAATATTCACACATTTCACTTAGTTGACATACCAAGGCCAATAAAATGCATGTAACAGTTTTGAGTATGTGAATTATTCCATACAAAACTGTAAATTCAACCTTCTGTAATCCTGTTCACAGAATTTGAATGTTCCCATCTATTTTAATTGTAAAAGAAATCGTTACCCATTACCCCCCCCCCCCCCCATTAATGACGAACACTCGGGTACACGATGCACCCATTGATCTCTGTTCCATGTGGCCAATACTAAAGCATCAGACTTGATTTCCCAAAATGTTTACAGCACTAAAATCATCATAAGATGCTTGAGTATCACTCTTAATGCTCTGTTCACTTATGAAATTCATGCTGCTTTTGATTCTGGAATATTAGTTGTTAACCGCGTTTTATAATCTGTTTTCCAAATCCAGTCAAACTTTCTCGCCTGCTACCAGGTCCAGGCATTATGCCAAACTCTGGCCTAAATGCTGTGAACACACAGCACCCTGCAACAAACAAACCAAACCTCACTCTTAAAAAAAAATCACCTTCCATTCTACTTACACCACACCACAACTAACAGCCATAAATAGATACCACCACGACAGGAATAATCCTTTTAACGTCTATTTTCCTTAACTATCCAGTGGCCAGAAGCTCCTTGAGCTGAGGTTTTTTAGGTTACGTAACTGGGTCCATGCTCTTAGACTGCAGGGGAAAGCTGTGTAATACAGCTTAAGCTAACACCGTGCTAATCTCAAACTGCTCTCAGTGTACCTGTCCCGCTTTCACAGGCAGTGCTGGCCATGCTCCGCTTTCTGAAGAATCTGGAAAAACAGGTAGAATGTCTTGCTCTAGAAGACAAATGTTTTTTTTCCATTTAAAGTATTCTCCCCACAAGTACATTCTCTAGTTTATTTATACTTCAGTTCAGACAACTTAGTAGGACAGGGGGCAGGGGAGGCACAAATGAGGCAAAGAAAGGTCATCAAGCATAAACAAGGTGTGATCTAATAAACACAATTCTGTCCAGCCTATCATGGTGGTACAGTAATCTCATTCCTACTACTAGTCTCAGCCAGCTCAGTTTGGTTCAGATGATCCGTTTCAACTAGATAAAAGGTATTCATGCAATGCAAAAAAAATAATAAAGTTCTGCTCCAATTATTTTTATCAGGTTCAAATCATAGGCAGGAGTTCAGCTGCTTACAGAATGACTAAACTGAGCTAAAACATCATCTGGATATAAATCCAACAATAAACTAACTGGTCTCAAATGTCAATAATGAATCAATCTACTTTTATATCAAAATTCCATTTGAGAAATGTAATCATTCAGACAGTTTTATTTTTGAAACATTTAGATTTTGTGTAGCATTCCTACATTTCTATCAAGCACACAAATTCTCAATTGGAACAATTGGCCTAACTAAGTCTGTCTGGTAGGACGCCCCCTTTCTGTTGGTGTTATTGTGTAATGGGGGGGTCCTGGCTAATGAGTGGAGCTAGAGATGTCTACATTGCGCAGAAAATAAAAAAAACACCTAATGTCCAGAATTATGTTTGTAATGCTCTGTAATGACAACCTGTATACTTTTTAAATGCATTCTTTTATTCTTGGCACATTTACTGTGCTCTTGCAAAAGTATCTAAAAGAACCCATCAAAATGTTTTTTTAAATTCCAGCAGCAGGGAAGAGCCCAGAAATTCTGTGAACATCAAGAAAAACCTTTCTACATCCCAGCTTTTGGAAACTTTTTGAAAAGTCACCACCAGTACCTGACCTTTAAGGTGAAATCAGCAAGGGTGGTTTCTTAGGGAAGCATGCAGCCACTCTGACAGAAAATGGTGATTAGCAATCAGTCTGAAAACTTCAGATGATTATGGTGATTGATGGTATTATTCACGCTTATTAATAACCAAAGAATAAAAACACACACACATTTTTTCCAGCTGTATTTCCCCAGTGCAACTTAGAACAGTTCAGATATGAACTGTCAGTATTTTGTGTAACCACTTTTTTTTTAATTTCTGCCTCAAGTCTGTTAGGATACTTCTCTGCCAACTTAGCAAATCTAGACTGTGTAATATTTGCCCACTCTTCTTTACAGAACTGGTCAAGCTTCGTCAAATTGGATGAACATTTGTAGACTTCAATCCTCACGTCAATCCACAGATTTTCAGTAAGGTTTATGTCTGGGGAATGACAAGACTACACAAGGACATTCACCTTTTTGTCCTTCAGCCACTGTGTGGTCAATTTTGCTGTGTAATTTCCTGCGTAAGCTCCTGCTGCAGAACAACACTACCACCTCCATGCTTTACAGTAGATATGGTGATTTTTGGATGTGATTACTTACATCTGATTGAGGTGACAAGTATTTTCAGGAGAGGTGATTCTTTATGCACCTCCACCCATGCATTTTGCTCCAAACTATTGCTATCATATCATTTGCATGTTATAAATTGCACTGAATAATTACAGCTGATCTTTTTGTGCGTGTCTTCAGGCTGCAAAGCAACTAAATGTGAATATTTTGAAGGAGGTGAGTCTTTTCTATACACTCTGTATTGGTCAGACTTCTGGTAAAAATTTACATATGACTCATCCAAAAGGCATAAAAACTATATTTGTAGTTCTGCAGCCATTTTGAACTTAATAATTTATGGGTATTATAAAAATACAGGGACATGACACAGAGTCTAAATTTGGCTAAAATAACTGACTGGAAGATGAAATTTCAAAATCGGATGAAAGTATAATTAAACAGCTTTGTATAAAATTAAATATTATCTGTGCTGTTCTGTTTATACACATTGAAAATTTCATATTCAATTTTAAAATTCAATTTAAACCCGATGAGGAAAAATTAAAACATTGTTAGCTAAATAAAAACAAAGCACAGCCTCACAGTTTTTTGGTTGAATCTTTAAAATGGAAATCTATCATGTGATTGGAGAGGCCCTAGGTGAGTTGACCCTAATGCACAGTAAAGCTGATAAAACTTTGAAATAGTTCCTATGGGGAAAATACAGATTTGGGGGAGGAGCATGAATATGTCAGTTCTATGCAGTTTCCTTGTTTCTGCTTTTTCCAAATTTCCAAAGCAGATTCCACTGGCATTGCCCTGTTGCATTTAGTCAGTGAATGAGATTCATGTGCCAGTGGCATGTGATTGATCTTTTTAATGCCAGAATATTATGTTCTGTTTCCTTCATTCTTGGCAGATCTACCAAACAGAGAGAATGATCTCTAGTAGGAAATAGAAAAAGAAGTAGGAACATTACTGAAGCAATGTACCAGGAGGAATAAAAATATTTTGTCTCTTCATCCAAAAAAAATAATATGGAGATAAGATGAACATCTGAACAGGGCATCAACCTCACAAAACACAGGCAAAACTACTCAACACTGGTTTCTGGAAAAAAAAAAAAAAGGTGCTTGCATGGCCTAGTGAATCCCGCTAAAAATTATGGAGGATTTTGAAATTGAGAGTCCATCAGAGGGGCTCCCAAGGGACCACATGAATTACTTCTTACCATAGTCTTCTCAAAACAGTAACTGCCAAAAACAAATTTACAAAGTACTAATGTTATTTAATGAAATTTCAGCATGGGTACTCTGACTGGTCTGAGGCTGCATTTCTCCATACACAGCAAGTTGTGATGCAATGTGTTCTGACATGTAACTATCATAGCTAACATTCACTTCTTCAGTACTTTTAATAACTGGAGCTCTTTGGTGGGATTGGACCAGACTGACTAGCCTTCAATCCTCTCGTACATCAGTGAGTCTTTGGCATCCAAAACAGTGTCACCACTTTGTCATTTGTCCTTCCTTGTCCTATTACTTTTGGTAGGTACTGACCACTACATACTAGGAACACCCCACAAGACCTGTTGTTTCAGAGATATTTTTACCCAGCCATCTAGCCATCATAATCTAGCCCTTTTCAAAGTCTCTTGCCCATTTCTCAGTTCGACTTCAAGAACTGACTGTTCAATTGCTGCCTAATACCGCTCCCCTCTTGACAGGAGCCACTCTAATGAGATAATCAATGTTATTCACTTCACCTGTCAGTGGTTTTAATGTTGTGGCCAATTGGTGTTTTTGTTTTTGCGTATGAACACATCATTTTAATAAAAGTTTTAACTTGTACATAGAAAGTCAAGATGTGTGCGTCTTGTTTCCCTTCACTGCAAGCTTTCAGTAATGGTGTTACTGCTGTGATTTACCGGATTAATTTTCTGTTGTATACTACAGAAAGCAGAGCATTACAGAACCCCCGGCCACTTTTCCATCCACCATGAAGATGTATTTTACATCAAATGCAATCCGACTGCCTGGCTGAAATTGCTTTTCTTATGAAGGTTTACTTGCAGAGTTAAGCTCATAAATTTGGTGCAGCTATGTGAAATATGCTTCCCCAAACCAACAGCATAAGCTGTTTGCTACCTTTTCCAACAGCCAGTGGATCAGTGTACACTTTCTGTTCCACTTCAAATTAAAACTCACGCCACAAAAAGGCTGAAGTTCAGTCTCTATCATTTATCTCCACTGACATTTTTGGCATTTTTCTGCTTTGTTCTGAAGCCACAGTGAGACCATAAAGCACTGGGGTCTTTGATGTCTCCATGCCAACATTTCACACAACAAATCACTCCTCTGGCTGGACTCAAACAACCAAACTAGATAAGACGAACGCCACACAGCTGCAGAATAACCACTTAATCTTAAAAACATTTTTAAAAATAAACCATTTTAGCACATGGGCCTGTCCACTTGTACTTCACGTGTGTGAGTCCAGCATCTGTGAACTTTTTTCCAAAGAGGTACTGCCAAAAACATACCAAGGACACTGCAAGACTATGTCAAAGTTTACCACTGGGGAACATGATAAAACATCCATACACTGCTCCCGCCCCCCGAGAACATCCTTGTGACTGCCAGTTGTAGCAATTTCAGACTGAACATCTACAAATTTTGCAACAAATGTTGGTTGGTCTGAGTTCAGCTTGAGAAACAGATGCCTTGGGGGAAAACTGCAGGCTTTTTCACAGTGTCCTTGATAACAAACATTTACAAATGGGCACAAGGTCAAGAAGCTTCTCAGCATTGCAGTGGACCCCCAGTTCACTAAGTTTGATTGAAAAGAGACGTCATGCAACACAAAGGTTCACCATAAACAGTCAATTGAGCCTCGTGCAAAGCAAGCAATGCAAGACCGCAACCAGTCAGAACAGACAGTATGACATTTAAAATCTGTGAATGGTTTACTTATATTTGGTTTTGGGTGCAGTTACATTTGAACTTCTACAGCTGTGTCCAGAATGATTGCCACCCTTCATTGAGATGAGCGAAAATAGGTTGATGAAAATTTCCTTTAATATTCAAGTGTGGTCATTACTCAACAAATAAAAGGAAAATCTGAATTCCTTATGAGCACATTATCATAAAATGAAAAACTGAAAATGTATACAAAAAGAGTGTTTATTACCAGCACACCCTCAGCACTAAGCATCACAGATTCTCCACTATATTAGTAGTAGGTGCTTTTCTCTATAGCCAATGTTTATCTACACATCAAACTCACCTTGAGCATTTGGAGGTCTCAATGTTTTGTACTGTGTAACCACAAAACCCAATCCCAATTAAAGTTTCAGTGGCATCTAGCAAACTGCAAGTGCTTTTACTAGCAGCAAAAAGGAATACCTTCCAAACAGTCTGATATACAGTCTGTGCTACCAATCTCTGTAATTTTGAAACTGTGGTCTTTGAAGGTTTTAACTCATCTAACTATCATCCTCACTGTGGCTGCTGAAAATAGCCTTGTGTCCTCTTCCAGGCTGGTTCAGGATCATTTTGAATTTCTTGAACATCTTAATGATTGCCCTAACAGTTCATGTGGGCATTTCAAGCAGCCATTTTCTGGTATCCACTCCCTGAGTTGTGCAAGTCAACACACTTTGGTCTTATTGCAATGAAACACTTTTAAATCTTTCCCATGGAGATGAATGACTAAGGAATTTGGATCATGTGGCACATCATTTTTATACCCTAGTGAAACAGATCACTGATAATTGCTTAAAATTTCATTAACACCTAGACCAACTTAAAATGAGTTAAACATGTGTGGGGGATCTCCATTTACATTTCAATAATTGCTTAAAATTTCACCAACACCTAGACCAACTTAAAATGAGTTAAATATGTGGGGGATCTCCATTTACATTTCAATAATTCAGTATTCTTGGGGTGCCAATAGTTGACATACAAATAATGAATAAAAAAATGCACAAATTGTTTTATTAGCCAGGTAAAATGGTTTTATATGAGATGAAAAAATAAATGGTAAAAGCTTTTTTGTTTTACTAATATGAATATAATAACTGAAAGTGAATTTTATATTCCAATCATCTTTAGCAAGAGTGCCAAACATTCTGTAGGGCATTATACTGTTGAAGGGCACAATGGGAAAGAACAACTGGCTTGAAAATGAAGGCATTCATCTTTGAATTCTTTGTTAAAATGGCTCGGGCACAGCTGGTAGCCTAGTGGTTAGTGTGTTTGCCCTGCAATCAGGAAGTCGTGGGTTCAATTCCCAAGACTGCTAAGCACCTCTGAGGTACCCTGAGTAAGGTACCGTCCCCACACACTACTCCCCGGCCTGCCTGCTGCCTCACTTGGTGAATGGGTTAAATGCAGAGGAAGAATTTCATACTGTTCACACTGTGTGCCATGGTGTGTTCACATATGACAGAATGGTCACTTTCACTTTATGAGTGTAATTTCAAATCTGAAGGAAGACTTAATAAGGATTCTCTTTGGAAAATGAATGGAGGGCTGGTCATGGTCTGTGCCTGGACTCCCAGGATGCTCCTGATCTTTATTTAAGGATAGCACATGCTTAAGGCAATGTATTCTCAGTATCTATCTCTCATTCCATTCAGCGGTGCACATTCATTAGAAAAGTAACAAACAGGACACAATGAGAGCCACAGCACCGATTTAAAATAATAAGACATTTACCCAATGAAGTAGGAAACATGTCAAACACTCAAGCTTTACATAACCATCCTTTTCAGAGTACCTTTATTTTAACTTTATATTACATTTTATATTGTTCTTGTATTTGTGTCTCTGCCTGTCTGAACATTCGTTTCCTCAAGGATACCAAACACCCCCATATGGATGGATGTGTACGGAGAAATCTGTATTAACTCTTAAAATACATGTGAAAGTAGGATTACCAAATGAATCAAGCTGCAAAGTGCAAACTTCACATGCTAAACGTCCATCATCCTTCATCATATTGCTTCAAAGTCTCGGGGTCTCCACACCCCTCTAGCCGACACTTGTCGTTAGTGACCTCGTCCTGCTGCTCCAGAGCATCCCGTTCTGGAAGCATGGTGTTGTGCAAAATGTCTTGGTATACTAAAGCATTAAGTATACTATAGCATTCCCTTCACTGGAAGTAAACCCTGGAAAACAGATGTGTCCCAATACTCTTGTCCATTTAGTGTATACTGTGCTCTGTTTGGAGGGTGGGCTACTGCTTTAAAGCGCACAGCACGATGTAGATGTTAAGCTCCATTTTTCCCACGCAGCCGCAACACAGCCCACCTAATCTTTTGACTTTGTGCTCCCTCCTAAAGCCGTTACATAACAAGGCTGTTTCGTTGCACAAAGATGGTCCAGAGTCCGCGAGAGACTATTAAACCATAAAACACGACAGAACGAGCAGGACTGTCAGAGGGTTCACGGAAGGAAGACACAGGACCAGACAGGAGTCTACGGGACTGGAGGTGGTTAATATCAGCAAAACTGGGGCAAGCATTAGACCTCCACGTATCCCCCCCATTCACACAACAGGTATATCCCCTATACACATCAGGTACACGCCCCCATGCACACACACCAAGTATATTCTTCCATTCACACACCAGGTATATTCCCCCATACATACACCAGGTATATCCCATACACACAGCAGGCATACTACCATACACACACAACAGGTATACCCCCTATACACACACAACAGGTATACCCCCTATACACACACAACAGGTATACCCCC
>JBBJLS010072806.1:0-10139 GCA_037577275.1 Bryconaethiops microstoma
GTGTGTGTGTGTGTGTGTGTGTGTGTGTGTGTGTGTGTGTGTGTGTGTGTGTGTGTGTGGAGTTTGCATGTTTTCCTCGTGTTGTTGTGAGTTTCCTCAGGAGCATCTGGTTTCTACTACAGTTTGAAGATGTGTGTCAGGTGAATTGGGGATTCTAAATTGACCCTAGTTGTGAGTGAAGTGTGTGCCTTGCTGAGGGCTGGTGCCCCACCCAGGGTGAGTCCCTGCCACATACCCTTGGGATAGGCTCCAGGTACCTGTGACCCTAGAACATCTGATTGATCTGTGAATAAAAGTATGCTTTGAATGGAATATGGGCACCTTTATTATTAGTAAATTGTTATCATATGGCAAAATAAATCCTTATATAGAATGCGCAACAAATGGTAAATTGTTATCATATGGCAAAACAACTCCCTGTTTTGTGCTCGAGGTGTCAGACATCATGTTGACCTTTGTTTGGTGTTCCTGTCTCATGTAGAACCAAAGTTGTTGTAATTTTAAAAATGTAATAATAACCAGCACTAGGGTATTAAAACTGACATCACATACAAATGCTCTTAAAGATAAAAAATGCCAAAATTTCTTTTATTTTAGGTCTTAGAAAACAATCAGAAAAAAAACACAAGATCTTTGAAACCAGGAGAACTTTCAGGATAGTCTACACCCACAAGTGGGTGAAGAAAACCCAAAGAGGGAGGGGTCCGGAGAGCGGCCGAGAGAAAGAGCAGCAAACGGTGAGCATGATTTAGTTTTACACTGTTTTACATGATTTTTATCTGTTGAAATCAGATTTAAGCATTAGAGTTCTAATGGTTAATGTACAGCCAACATTCCTTCTTTTCTATCCGCAGTGTTGTACGAAATCCCAGCATGGGCCTTTCTATCATATTTTGAGTAACCTTGAGCATAGTCGTTGGGATCTGAATGGGGGGAGCAAAGGAAGTGGTTGCTTTGAAGTGTCAGGCTGACAGTAGAAGCAAGAATTCAGGCTGATGTAAGCTCTGTGCTCTGTTTCTCCGCGTGGTGCACTGCTGTAAACTCACAGCTGATGATCATCAACATTGAATAAAGCGGTGGTTTATATGATGGTAGAACTGTTTCAGGACAGGGGTAACCAAACAACAGGTTTATGTAAAGCATGCTTTTGGTCACCTATTCGTATCCCAGTAGCAATGTTGTCTGCCAATTTTGGCAGCTATCAGATTGATGTTTCTCTAGATTTATCATGAAGACCTCTTTTCCATCATGTCTGCTTCATACGTACTGTTTGAGTGGAGTAAATAGCACTTGCTGTTTTGAAGCATACACAGTGTGTCACAGACTAGGAGCAGAAATGAACTGAAAGTTCACCCAGTGTTGCGTAATGGAAGAGCCCAGTCGCAGATACAAACGAAAGAGCCGGTAGACCACGCGTTTTGCTCTGAGAACACTCCAGTTAAGGAGATTCCCACCAGGAACCCATGTTCTCACACGCACAAAGGAGGGTATGTAATAGATTCTGGAAACCGAGGTACTTACGAAGAGCTGAGGGCTTTGGATAAGCCAGCATGGGACCCAGTGCAGATACCTATCAATTTTCTGTTTATATACCCAGAGACGTGAGTCATTTCCAATGCCTGATTGACCTAACGTGGCTGGTGCATGTGACAGTACCCCCCCTCCAGGACCGTCACCAGATGGTCCAGGTGGAGAGGAAACTCGACAACGGTATCCCTGGATGAGCGCAGGGTCCGGGATGAAGCGACCGGGGACCCAAGACAGCTCCTCTGGGCTGTAGCCTTCCCAGTTGATGAGACACTGTGTCCCATGACCACAGCATCGCGAGTCTAGGATCCACCGGATGGTGTAGACAGGACCACCGTCAATGATCCGAGGTGAGATTGAACTGATTCCTGGGGAGACAGAGGGGAATAGAAGACATTGCTGTGAGAGAGAGGCAGGCAGCTGGAGCCGGTAGTTGACAGGGTTGATGTGGTGAGTTATCCTGTAGGGGCCAATGAACCTGGGAGAGAGTTTGGGTGATTCTGTGTGGAGACGGATGTTCCAGGTGGAGAGATAGGTCCTGTCACCCACATGGAACAATCATCCTGGAGGGTGCCGCTGGCAGTGCTGTTGCATTTGCCTGCTGGATGGCGTTGCGGGCTTGGTTCCAGAGCCACTGGCACCTGCGTACCAACTGTTGGGCCCACGGTACATCAACCCCTGGTTCTAAAGGTTTGAACACCGGAGGCTGAAAACTGTTACACACCTCAAATGGGCTGACTCTGGTGGCCGAGGAGGTTATGAGAAAGTTCTACCCAGATGAGGTAATGGGCCCAGGAGCACTGACGATCTGCCACGAAACATCAAAGGAAGCGCTCTAGTTGTTAGTTGGTCCCCTCCATCTGACAATTAGTCTGGAGTGATATCCTGAGGAGAGGCTGGTGGTGACATTGATCAGATGGCAGAAGGCCTTTCAGAGCTTGGCCGTGAACTGGGGCCCTTGGGGAACCCATGCAAATGGACTACATGCTCAAGGACCAGTTCGGCGGTGGCTTTGGCTGTGGGAAGTCAGGCAAGAGCCACCAGGTGCATGGGCTTGGATAAGCGGTCAACGATAGTGAGGAGGTGTTCTTACTGCTGGAGTCTGGCAGGGTGAGGTTCCTACCTGGGGTTGGGCTGCTTAGCCTGCTGAATGGTGATCAGGTTCTGATGGTCCATCGAGACGTGAACAGGTCACCACTGCCCTGGAGCCAGTGTCGCCATTCCTCCAGAGCCCACTTGATGGCCAACAGCTCACGGTCCCTTACCCCGTATCGCTGCTGTGTGGGGTTTTCATTTTCTTTTCTGGACCTCATTGAGAGAGAACGGCTCCTATGTCCACATTTTTCTTGACAAAGAAGAACCCTGTGGCCGCGGGGGAGGACGACAGTCTGATGGTGCCCTGACGGAGCCCTTCGGTGGTGTACTCATCCATGGCCTTCTGCTGCCCCGCAGAGAAAGAGAGAACAGACGGCCACGGGGTGGTACCGCGCCGGGCTGGAGGTCAATGCCCAGGTCATAGGGGCGATGAGGAGGCAGTTGGATGGCCCGCTGTTTGCTGAAGACCCCCCCAGTTCACGGTATGGGACGGGAGTGTCTCCAGGTCAACGTCGGGGGCCTCGGACTCCCCTGAGGTAGAGTTCCTGAATGGTTGGGCCCCACTGCAAGATTTTGTTCTTGGTCCAAGAGATGGGGGGGTCGTGCTTGACAAGCCAGGATGATAGGAGGTGAGGTGACCCAGGTTAACATTAAGGGGAGCTCTTCAGTGTGCTCGCCAATAGTGATTGAGATGGGTCTGGTCTGGTGAGTGATAGGGCTAGTGGATAAGGGCCGACCATCAATGGCGGTGATGGAAATGGGCCGAGATAACATTTCGAGTTCCACCCCCAGCTGGGCAGCATAAGTCTGATCAATGAAGTTACCAGCCACCCCCGAATCCACGAGAGCGGTGGTCACGATCTGTCAGTGGCCCAGTTGGAAGTGTACCTGGAAGATTAGACGGGAGACGGTCAGTAGGCAGGAGGTGAGTGCCAGCAGACCAGGTGAGTTCCCCCCCCTATTCACCAGGTCTGACCGTTTCCCGGACGGAGAGGACAGATGGCACGATGGTGGTCAGAGGAGGCGCAAAAGGCACAGTGGCCCTCACAATAGCGTTCCTTCTCCTCCGCAGACAGGGAGGTGAGCCCAAGTTGCATGGGTTCCTTGGCTCCGGTGGAGTGTGCTTCTGAGGCAATTGGAGGTCTGGCGGCTAATGTAGTGGCTTTGGGACAGGCTTTGGTCAAAACACTATCTACTGATGTTTTGCCCTGCACCATGTTTTGATGTCACAACAAAGGAAATTGATTGTAACTGAAAAATGTCCCACTAGTAAATATGACTCTGACCAATCAGGAAATCAATTATATTTCCAAGCACACTTGAAGGCAGCATTAAACCATGATTCCAGACCATTGTTTTCATGAGCACCAGGGATTAGTTGTTTAGACCATTCCCAGGTATTAAAACAGCTTATTGGTCATACTGACATTTAGTATAGTGCCAAAATTAATTAGGCGTAGAAATGGATTTATTATATATTTGTGATATTTCAGTGCAATACGCAGATTCACTAAACTGTTTAGACATTTCCACTGGCGTCTAAAAACCAATTGTGATACTTTGCTCCCCTACTTTATGTGGCAGAAATAAACTTTGCCGGTGTTCAACCCAGCTCCACTGGTCCTATTTATTTCAATGCAAAGTTAAGTAAAGCTTTATTGTTATCCCAGCCATATTTATGTAGTGCACAGTGAAACGAAATATCGTCCTCCTGGACCATAGGTGCAGCATAGAACACAACAGAACAGATTTTACAAAGGACACAGAGTAAACATATATAAATAAACTACAAGTATAAACTCTAAACTAGAAGTAAAAATGTGCAATTTGGTATAAGGATGTGCAATATGGTACAGGGTCATTTTTAACATCCAAAACATTGGCAGTCAGCAGGAAAGCCACAGTACTGGAATATAATTTTGTGCTTTGTATGTGCAAAAGATCAGCCGTTGTTCAAAATAAATAAACATACTTTGATAAATACAGAAATACTAAAATTGAACAGTGTTGGGGTTAACTTTATCCACAACAACTGATCATTATGTTTCTAGTTCCTCAGCCCACTAAAACTGAAAGCACTTAAGGGGTAAGTGGGAACATTTCCACGTTTGGTACTTTTAAATTGAACTCTTCATGAACTAAAGGTGCTCGAAACGAAGTTCATGCTCTCATTTGCAGCAGAACTTCAAACACCGAATACAAATCACTGCATATTTGACTCCACCCTACACCTAATGTCACCCTTTTGCCCATTCCGACTTGTTCTCGATCTTCACAAGCATATTATAATAAATCTCAAGTATTGTGAATATTTCTTCAAATATCATGATATATTTTTCTGTATCACTATGCACAGCACTTCAGGGGGTCTCACGAGACCCTATAGCAGCTGGCGTTATCACTGGCTATTTTCCCCTCCTTCTGTTTCTTTTATTTAATTTGCATCTCTGTTTTCATTTTCTTAGTTATCTCAATGTCTCCCTCTCTTTCTCTCTCTCTCTCTCTCTGTTCCTATGCCTACCTCTCCACTCATCTCTCTCAGGTGGTGACATCTCTCTGTTTCTGGGGTTGGGAGGGCACAGCAGACATATGCTGTTGCTTCAGAGTGCGGCATGTGCACACACAAACAAACACACACACACACACACACACACACACACACACACACACAGAAGGAGAGAGCTTGTTTATGCAGCAAAACGTGAGGACCTGAGGCTCTTTCATTTGGAAAACAATAGGCTCATTGATAGTCTCCACTGTCTCTGAGTGTTTGCTCTGAGGATGAGGGTCTAATGAACAAGACACCAGTCTAACCTCTCCTCCTGCCATGCATCATGATGCTACCAGTCCTCTGCTGAAAATGACCCACCAGCCAAACAATATCTGGAAAACAGTCGTCATATGGTGGTCCCTTTCCACTGGATGGGGTAGACAGAGTGCTGATAAACTGTGCAGCAACAGTTGGGCTACACTCAGCAACCCAGTAGAGTTATGTGGTGGGTGTTTCTGATAGAATGTCCAACTAGTGTATTGTGATATGTAACTAAAGTTTCAGAAACAGAATGTTTTTTGTGGTCAGTTAATATCTGCGGTGCCCCCTCTGGACAATTTGCCATTGGCAAGAATGATGGAGCTCAATAATAAAGTATGAAGCCAGAATGCAAATTAGTCCAGTGCCCTGATAATGACTCCCACCTTGCACTGCGCTGAACAAATATGGGGTGAAATGATTTTGGGAAATCCTACCTAACATTAAAGGAGTAAGTCAGTTTTCTGTTTGCCTCAGATGTAGTCGATTAGCCAAGACATTTTGCAAACAGTAGAAATCAATAGTCATCCAAATCTTTTCTGTAAATAAATCCCAAAACCCCTCTTAAAACACTCCAATCCCACTGCCATTAGGGAATAGTGCCACCATGAAGCGATGTGCTCAGTCTGCAATGTTTGGAGAGGTAGTCCGTGTCAATGTAACACCCACATGAATGTAGAACCCATGGTTTCCCAGCAGATCACTGCCCAGAGCATCACGCTGCCTCCATCACCTCATCTTCCTCCAAAAGGGCATCCTGGTGTCACCTTAACTTTTTCAGTAGATCTTTTGTGAGATCTGACCAGACAGAGAGTTCAGATTGGCAGTGTTCACTATGCAGTATTGTTTTGTTTTTTTTTAAATAGGGGAGGCACTGTTGGGAGGTCTGGTGTGGGGGTTTGGGATGGGTAAATGGATGTAGAGTAGTGTTTTCCGGGTGGGGGCATGAGGGCGGGTGCTGCACTTGATGTCTTGTGTGTTTCGATCATACACATCGCTGGGTGGATAATTTGGGGGGACGAAACTAATGATTTCTAAAAGTGTGGGGGACACATCCTCCCCATATAATGGTTCCGACACCCATGCACAAGCCACAATTATAACCTAGAAGTAACTATAGATTAACACCCCTTCACACTATTTCTCCAATACTGTATGTGACAAACTCAGCAGTAGAGGCCATTTTGTCAAGGAGTTAGTGGGTCACAGATAGACATGCTTTGTTTGTGAGCCTGGTCCAGTGTGGCTAGCCGCTGGCGCTGGTATAGGGCTGTGCTGGCTTGGAAAGCTCGGTTCGCTCCTAAATGCTTTGCGTTGAGGTGATATTTTAGACCTGATGCGCCCCAATGGAACGGAAATTCCTTACTGCATAAATTGCAGAGAAAGACACTCCTACCAACTGTTCCGTCTGGCTATTTTTTAAACGTAAATGTTCTATTCACTGGGGCAAGCAGCGCGTTCTCATCTCATCCTTCATTTTACAAAGCACCTGTGGCCAGAATGGTGGTCCTTTTCCACTGGATTGGGTAGATAGAGGGCTTATAAACTGTGCAGCAGCAGTTGGGCTACAGTCAGCAACCCAGTGAAGTCATGTGGTGAGTGTTTCTGATAGAATGTCCAACTAGTGTATTGTGATATGTTAACTGATCGAAATTAACAAGTTGACAAGCCTAGTATTTATATGGCAGGTTTTGTGTTTAGTCAACCATGATGTTTCCTGTCTTTATGTCCATGTTTTTGTTTCTAGCTCTGTGTTTTTCCTATTCATTTTTTTTGTTAGTATTCAGTTCCGACTTATTTCTACCATGTTTTGTGTTATACCTAATAAAGATCACCTCTGCACGTACGTCTTCTATAAGCATCATCGTTTACACACAGACAAACCACAGTGGCTGAATCCTACATCAATGCAGTATAACATCTTACATTAAAACCACTCATAGAATAAATTGCTATATTTATGACCAATTTGCATCTTGACAACCACAATGCCTCCGCTGCTTCGCCTTCTTTCCATAGTGCCTTCTGCTGCCACCTTAACTTAGCTCTCTCAGCAGTTTGAACTACAGAAACTCTTCTGGAATCAGACACGACAGGCTAGTCTTCGCTCTCAACATGTTTCAGTGAGCCTTGGGTGTCCAAGGCCTAGTCATTTGTTTATTGTCCTTCCTTGGACCGCTTTTGGTAGGTGCTGACCACTGAATACCAGGAACCCCCCCTACAAGATCTGCTGTTTTGGAGTTGCTCTGACCCAGTTGTCCTGCCATCACAGTTTAGGCCCTACCTGAACAACAGATATGATCCAAAAACTTTTAAAGCTGTACCTTATTTCATTGACCAACATTTTACGTTTAACTTTGGAGATGTTCTTTAAATTTTGTTCTGACAGCGACAATATATGTTTCAGTCTTAAAAGCACAGGAACAAAAACAGCCTTTTAAATTCTTGAAAACAATTTAAATTTAAACAATTTAAGTTGAAAATGCTCATGTAAAAATAAATGAAGACATTTATTCTAGACCTCAGTTTGGTCCTTGCCAAACTCACTCAGATCCTCACTCTTGCCCACTTTTCCCGCTTCTACACATCAGCTTCAAGAACCGACTGTTCACTCGCTGCCTAATATCTGCCACTCCTTGACAGATGCCACTGTAATGTCATTATCAATACAATTCACTTCACCTGTCAGTGGTTTTAATATTGTTGCTGATCTTCAGACCTGTTTGAAAAGTGTCCCAGATGGCTCCTCATGAAGCTGTTTGAGAGATTGCCAAGTCTATAGAACTGCATAAAAATGATGTAAATTACCACCTCTCGGCGCACCACCTCTCGGCTGCTCTCCGGATCCCCTCCTTCTGTGGCTTTACCCACCTACTTGTGGACGGAGACTATCCTGAAAGTTCTCCCTAGTTTTAAGATATCATGTTTTTTTTCGTTGTTTATGACGCCTGAAACAAAATAAATTTGGGCGTTGACATCTGACACCTCAAGCATCAACACAAACCAGGGAAACTACCATATAAGAAGTTATTTGGCAGTATGAAGATGATTTACCTAAAGAATTTAAAATGACTTTTAGTTTTCAGATGGTAAAAACGTCCATATGTGCTATTTTATAGGAACTGAAGGACTGAAGATTACAGAATTTCAGTTCTGGGGTGTCTATCACAGTTTGGCGATTTCACTGCTCAAACACACCTGGTTTAACTCCCCTGTGAGTGTGAACGAGGAGGGAAACTGCCAAGCAGTGTGGGACCCCCTCCCTCCTGAGCCTAGACCCCAAGATAAAGATTTAATGAAATTGATACTGGAGAAATTCTAGGTTTGACGGACCATCAGGTTTGGACACGCCTACCTTGTAGTCACTTTTCACTCTAGATCAGAGGTCCCAAACCACCGGGCCATGGACCGGTATCAGCCAGTGAGTCCTGGGCGGCACAGAAATATTTTATAGATTATCAGTGTCTGATAGATCTTTTGTTTTGAAAAAAACGCTTGTCTCGGTCACATGATATGGTACATCAAAAATAATAAAATGAGTTAAGAACAAACACGCTTTGTTTTTAGTTGTACCTAAACAGTCCATGACAATATTGTGTTACATGAAATTGGTCCATGGCACAAAAAAGGTTGGGGACCGCTGCTCTGGACTCACTTTGACTGAACGAAAATGCAAGAAAAATAACAGAAGCCAAAAGCCGGCAATCACAGAACATGCTGGGCTACAATTCAGCATGT
Organism: Bryconaethiops microstoma; assembly: GCA_037577275.1. NCBI lineage: Eukaryota > Metazoa > Chordata > Actinopteri > Characiformes > Alestidae > Bryconaethiops > Bryconaethiops microstoma. Next base: position 9,170 of record JBBJLS010072806.1, read on the forward strand.
GCTGGGGAGTCCAGTCCTCAAGCTATGAGGCATTGGAAGCTCGTGGGGAGTTAAATATGGATGAACATCCCTTTGCTTTATTCAAAAGCATCCATTGTCTGGAGGAGAAAACAAATTATGCTGTTGCTTTTTTGTTTTTGTTATTTTTTGATGTTTTTTTGGATCTGACGCGTGGCGTTTCGTGCAGTGTTCCATTAAACGGAAAGCGTACAGAGCAATTCAGACGTACCAACAGCGCTGAAAGAATGCTTTGAGAAAGGCTGTGTGGTTGTACGGGTAAGAACGCATCTGATAGGATACACTGACAAGAGAGGCTCGCCTCTGCATGCAGGATTGGCACGAGATGTTGCCCAAGCAAACAAACAAGCAAGCAGGCAAATAAAGCACAACATCAAATAACAGAGGCCTGCCGGAATCCAATTTGGAGAGATGATCAGGGGCCGCGCTAAAGCGGAGGGGGTCGCGGAGGTGAGCCGGAACAGCCATCTGATTAGAGCAGCGCTCCAGCAGAGGGAGGTGCAGAGGTTAATTGGAAGTGCCTGTCTGATAAGATGGTGAAAGAGCGTATCGAGATGCTCAGTTGCGATGAAGGGCTCTATTCTCCCAGACGAAGAACGTGGAGGGTGCATGGATATTAGCACAGTCATCTCCACTTAAGGAATGGTGCACTCATTACTGTGCACTCATTACTGTTAGGCAGTCTTCCATGATTAGGAATATTAGCTTTTGCTATTCTGAGCATATTCCACATATACCTGTGCTATTTATTTGAGCGCATGCATGAACATATAAATAATGCAAGTCCAGACACACTGCTTGTACATTTTCAAAGTGAAAAAATCCTGTACTTTTTCCAAGTGACATGTAACCCAGGTCCTAAATTTTCCCCTTAACAGAGGTGGACAAAGTACTCACATTCATTACTTAAGTGAAAGTACAGATACCACTGGTCAAATATTACTCCAATACA
>JBBJLS010072807.1:0-10138 GCA_037577275.1 Bryconaethiops microstoma
GAGGAAGCTTTCATAATTCTGGGGACGAGTAAGTAGTCAGCACCTTGAGATCTGAGTGACCGCGGAGGTTTATAGTAGGAGATAAGATCACTGAGATAATCGGGATGCTAATATGCTATAGTCAATAAGAAAGTTATATGTAAATACTATAGATGCATGGATAGATAAATAATACACATTTCATGTGGCCTTATGAACACTGAGTCTTGAGTGGAGTGTAACATTAAGGTGTCTATGGTGAATTATTTCAATGTGTTTTTCTAAGCATGCATAATTTATTAGCAGCCGTGTGATTTGTTAGCTGTTTTTATAGCTTCCTTTGAATAAGATGTACTGTCCACCCCTAGTTTCCTGTCTTAGTGTAATAACTCGGTAGATAAATGTGTTTGTCGATACTTTCCACCTGGAAGAAGCTAACAGATAAGAGTTTTACTATGCGGGTAAAACAAATACTTTGGGTCAAACACTTGCCTGTGAACCCATTGACCACAAAGTCTCAGGTTAGAACCCCCTCTTTCTACCATTGTATTCTTGAGCAAGACACTTAACCCTCAGTTGCTCCAGGGGGACTGTCCCTGTAACTAATGATCAGAAGTCGTTCTGGTTCAGATGTAAGCCAAATGCTGCCTTTACTATGCCTGCATTTTTGTGTGTGTTTGACCAGAGCATGGAGCACAATGCCAGCTGCAGAGACCAGCCAACGCTAGTGGCCCAGCCATACTACAGAGTGGACCTTTTCAACAGGCAGATGAGGAACACACTGCTGACCTCTTTGTTGGTCACCAGGATTGAGAATAAGACACTGGCTCACATTGGCACCGCAGATGGCAGACTGCTGCAGGTAGGATATACAGCCGTGAAAAAAATAAGAAGCCGCAACTTCTGGTTATTGCTTTTGCAATTCCTGGGAGTGTGTCTTTGTAAAATGTGCTAAAATGTCACTATTGTTTTATACACTACTGACCACACTTGAAACAAAAAAATGTTGGGAGAAAATTTTAAAATAATACATGTAAATAATTTGTTATACCATGGAAATGTTAAACTACACAGCACTCTTATATTATTTTACAACTGCAACAGTTAAAATAGTGATGAGTAAGTTATAATAAGATAAGAATGGGATTAGGATATTAATTTGAAGTCTGTTAAGAGGCTGGAATGTATGTGAATCACTAGTGTAAATATTAAAGTATTTGTATGCTGTCTGATGTGCTACATAATGCAACAACTCCATTTATCTGCAACAATTCCAAGAAATGAAGGTCAATCTTCAAGCCAAAATGCAAATTCTTTTCCAGTAACTGTAACTCTGGCCAAGACATTCTGACTGTTTGAGGAAAGTAGCATTTGTGAGTGTCAGACAAAGTCTGGTCAGCCCATGAATTCCTCAGAACCAGAAAAGATGTTAAATTAAGTTTTGCCCCAACATTTTGCATATAATTTCAATATAAAAATGTAAATTAATACTAGAAAATGTTAAATATTTTTCACCAGCAACTAGGCAGTGGAGGTTACAGAAAATGGGCCTAACTGGAACAAACACTGCTGGAAAACATTTGCATATAAAACAAAGATAATTACCTAAAACAAAAATATGCTAGAATCATCAGGCACTAGAAAAGCTAATGATGACCTGATCTGCCTAGTCTCTGTTCCCGTAGATTGGGACAAACTGGACAGATGAGTCAAAGCCAAGCCACCCACAGAGGCCTGCATCTTTGGAAATGGTTGCAAAAGAGCTGGAAGACATGTTGGGTGGTTTCCTGTTGATGCTAAATGAATGCCTTATGCTTCTGAAGCTCTTTTTGGTCAGAATGTCGGATTTTGAGGAAACGTTGGGTTGCAAATTTGACCTTGTTAGGTTTTTATTGTAGCTTTTTGAAGTACTTTCAGATGTGCCATACTGTCAGTTGCACAGGGGTCTCAAACTGCAACTAAATATTTACATTTAACGTTTAGTCTCAGACTCATAACTTGCGACAGGAGTAACACGCATGCATGATACACATATCACTGAAATCGAGAAGACTTACCCTATACGATCTAAGTCCTGTGTTTGCGCAATAAATTATTCCAGAGTAATCGTGTGTGCAAAAGAGAGTACATTAAAAAAGGTTTTCCACAAAAAACACACTGCTGAAACTCCATAATACATCCATATTATTTACTTTAGGTGCAAATTAAGCATGCGTTCACTTCCACGATGGTCCGCACACTATACTGAAACATGTTGGATTCAGTATGACAAATTTGTCATAATTTGTCATAATTTTTCTCACTGTCTTTCTATATAATAAATACACTCAAAATGACCAAGAGTTCAAAGGGTTAAAGGAAGGATTTTCTCAACTCACCACATGGCTATTTTTAACAGAGGTATGTAACATTTAAAAACAGCTTGAACTGGTGCTTACAGTGTTGAAAGGAAAAATAGAGAACTGTGTGCAAGAGGAACTGTACACTTTTAAACACAACCATAAAACAGTGAAAATGCTGCACATTGAGCTTGTATGGCTGTAATTTGGATATAACTTAGTTATGTATTATTCTAATTCAGATCAATTACTCATTTTAATTCAGGTCAGTTTATATATTATTCTAATTCAGATCAATTACTAATTTTACCCTTGTGGACTCAGTTTTGATGTTTGGGATGCAACGTGTCAAACACAAGAAATGAATTATGTGCTAAAAGCTTACATACTTAAAGGGAAACGTTTTTTCACTTCTGCATAAATAAGTTACGATGTAAAACGTCATTCAGATGTTTTAGAAAGAAACGCTCTTTTCTTGTGAAATCTGGGTCAGAATAATTACTGAATGTTAAAAGGTGCTGCTCACTAGAAAAATGTAGCTATAGGTTTAAATGTACTTATAGCTTTAGTATAAATGTAGCTATAGCTTTACCTTCCCATGCTAATGGCTCAGTTGTGTTCTGTATATTTCTTCTGTCAAATGTAAGCTTATTTCATTTAAATGGGCACAAATATTTTTATAACTGTTTTATTACATTTTCATGGAACTCTATATGCTGTTACTAGTGGTTATGTAGTTAATAGTGGTAAAAGAAATACATGACAGTCTGGTTAGTGCCCCGAAGGTCATTTAAGATTATAAATGTGTGTGTTATGTGGGTTTCTGCTTGTTTTGAAGCTCGTCTTGCGGAGATCCAGTCCAATCATCTTTGCTAACTACTCTTTAGTGGAGAACCAGAGGGTTTCGGCCACTGCTGCTGTGCTTCCTCCAGACCACCTGCTCTTTGTAGTGGGGGACAAGGTATTTTATTATTTTATTCCATCCAAACTCTTTAATACCTTGAGACTATTGCAGTTATTGCAATTATTGAGGTCAACAGCCATTAGTATAATTACAAAATCAAACATGCATTGTTTTTTGAGAAACGTGAAGGTGTTCCAGGACATCACTAACAAGTTTGCCTGGTTAGGTTTTCATCTCACACCTAAAGAATGCAGAGAAAAAAATGAAAAACTTTAACAAGACATCAAATAATAAAAGACCACAACGACAAAAAAAACCCCACTCGCCGGTCGCAGTACAGTTTAGGTGCAGCTGTATACCTGTGGAAAAGTGCCTTCAATTAATCTGAACATTTACATTGGAGAATAAATAGATGTGCAAACTGTCATTTTGCAAATGGAAAGTGGTCATGTGCTTTATAGTAAAAACAACAAATGGTATGATATGAATTCTATTGGTCATCATTAAATTTTGTTTATTAATTAATTTTAAAGACAAATCATAAATGTCGGATATCGAAGAAACAAATTTACACAGTTTCATTTATCTGTGATAAATGTAGTGGGTTAACCAAGACATGTCCTGTTTGTGAAATTTGCTTCATTTATCTGTAGCAACGAGACTGAGGTGGTTTCTGAGGTGGTTATGACACACTGTTCTCTATAAATGTAGTCAATTTGTAAGACATGCATCATTGTTTGAGTGTCTGGTGTTTATTTTAATTACGGCATGCAGAATACTGAATCCATTAATCACTGTTTGACTTACAGTGACTAACTAAGTGTGTTGTGTATAACTGGCAGATGATTCAGGTTCCCCAGAGAGGTCCAGGGTGCCAACACTTTCTCACATGTGCTGCCTGTTTGACCGCGCCCACATTTATGGCCTGCGGTTGGTGCTCTGGACACTGCAGCTGGGAGTCCGAGTGTCCGCTACACTGGGCCAAAGATTCCTGCCCACCAGTCATCACACAGGTTAACCAGGTTTTTTAACATACAGTGCTGTGCGAAAGTCTTAGGCCCCTATGTAAACTGTTTAAAGTCATTTTTCTCAGCGTGTAATAATTAATGTTTCTTTCTGCCAGCAAAATTAACATTGGAATAAATTCAAACAAACAAGAAAGTATCAAGATTTGTTTTTTTTGTAAAAAGTAGGAGAACACAGATAGACATAGATATAATGATCAGTGTCAGTCAGACACCACTGTTTCTTCAAAAACGCTTAGTATATGATTATTATATGCTAATTATACCACTATCATGCAATATATAACCAGCTTCATCACAAAAACTGTATATGCGGGAAAAACTAAACACAGATTTGAATTCAGGATGAAAAACACTACAAAACCCACATAAACTTATCTCAGATGATTTTGACCTGTTGACCTGTGTAATTTTGGGTGACCAGACGTCCTTTTTCCCCGGACATGTCCTCTTTCTGAGACCCTGGAAAGTGCGTTCGGCCTGGGTTTTAGAATTGTCCGGGATTTTGAGCTGCCTAAACACTCGTCACGTCATGGGTATCTCTCATAAACTAGTTACTATCCTACACGCCTATTCACTCTCGCTAGAGAGGGAGGGGTTGTTCAGCAAGGAGGGGGTTGTTGAGCGAGGTAGCAGTTTTGGGCTTCGAATATCGCCCTGATATCTGCCTGCACGTTCTCAGCCTACCGTCATTGGTAGTTCATCTTAACCTTAAAACAAATTAGTTGGTCAGCAGCCCCCCCCCCCTATCTAAACACCTTGTATCTTAAGGTGCAGGAAGTAGTATTTTTACACCAACAAGGTGATTCAAAGCGAAACAGAAAAAAACGAGTGGTGGCTCAAGATTTCACACAGTACTGTACAGTTTATTTAGATTATCTTTGCTATATTGTACATTAGTATTTACTATGGGAAGTTAAACACTGATGTTAATGATGTAACGTGACAGGAAAAGCAATGAATTAATTTGGCATCATGCAAATCTAGCTATTGCAGGCTGTTGCTTAGTAACAGCCAAACACAGCCATCAAAAAAATTGCGACAGTGTGAATCCCCAAAGAGCAGGAACATGCAGAGGCGGGCTTTTAGGTCCTGAAGCTTATCAGCTAGTGCCCCAACCTCATCCATCTTGTTTGGTTTCGTTTGGTCAATTGCCCCCCCCTTAAAAAAAGGCCCAGTCCAGTAGTTGGCCATCCACAACCCTCCCCATGTCGACAAAAGTTTTTACTGACCTCCCCCACACACCCCACCCCAGTCGACAAAAGATGTTCAGCCATCAACAAGTTTTTTCACCCCCCTTTAGGCCCCTAAACATTCGGAAGGCACTCCAGCGCTGCCCTTTCTTATTGAGTTAAATGGGACTTTTGCCAAGAGCCATTAAAATGGCAAGATGTAAAAAATGCATTTGTGGGTGGAGCCTAGACACGGCAGTCCGTACGCAAGGAAATTCAGATTTTTTTTTTCTGCTGGTGGACGAAAGTGGGGGAATGTTAAATATACAGACATGGATCACCTCAGTAAACCCCTCAGTGCATCCCTGCTGCTATCAGACAAGTGTGTCAAGCAGCTTCTTCTAAATTCTGAATTCAATCAAGCAGCATTGAGGTGATCCTTGTTAAGATTCAAGCAGTTGCCGCAGCTCCTCACTCAGCACACGCGCAGCTTGTCAAAGAGCCTCACACGCTCACACACACACACACACACACACACACACACACACACACACACACACACACACACACACACACACACCTGTTTCTGCTCTTCATTCTTCTCTAGTCCGTATCTTCCCACACCTGCACAAATGACGGTGGTTGTGGTTCAAAGCAAACACGTCTCAAAGTGGTCATTTAGTCATTAGTCTTAAGACCTATAAATTGTAACTTCTATGAATTATTCAACCAGCATTGTGAAGCTAATATGTAAGTTGTGCACTTATGAGGGAAGGGACAGAAGTGGAGGCCCACAGACTGACCCTTTCAGTTTAAGGCATTAAATATGAATGTAATGTATCTAGCGTTGCATATGACATATGACATTCGCATAAAAAGAAGATTATAAGAAGATTCGGAGACTGTTTAATGACTCAGTGACAGCTCTACGTAGAGTAACATAGCGCCTGTTTCTGCTGAGTAGTATTAGATTACCTAGATATACACAGGCTGGTTTCTTGGACAGAGATAAAGTCTAGTAATGAACTCCTTCAGTCGGAAATGACAATAGATGTTGGAACTAGGGTAATCACAATCAAGTATGTTAGTAATAATGACGTATCTTTTAATAACTTTTAGTTGTGTACTAGAGTTAGTTTGTCATTTGTAGTGGTGGATGATGTTACGGTGCTGTGTGTGATCTGAGATGTTAGTGAACACCAATACAGCTATTCATCAATCATTTTAAAGCTACAGACTCTCTCATACATGTATATTTCTAAAAATCAGTAATTACGGCCATTGTGTGTTAATATAAAAATGTCATTTCCATTGGTCTGGTCATCATGTAAGTTTCACACAGTGTAAAGGGTTGCTGCTGGGTAAATAATATAGAAAAGAAATATATTATGTTCCCAAGTACTGCTACCTTACTGGAATCTCCACCATTTGGCAGACCGTTTAAAAGATGTCACCCCTTTAAATATGTGAGTGATTTCCTTCACAATACTGGACTGTATATTAAATTCCATGCTTGGAGAGCACGTAGCACTCAGAACATCCATCCGATGGGACTGTGGTGAGATGCACGGATTAACCTTTTCAGTGCTGGCACACAAGCGCAAAAAAGTGAGAAGAGTCTCTCTGCATTTTGTCGTGTTCCACCGGCAGTTTTGAAGGTACGTGGATCTTCGTGATAAAATATAGATTCAGAGATGTTACTTAAGCAAATGATTTGAAAAAAATCTATCAAACAATCTAATGATTTAGAATTTTTAAAAAGTGGTCTGATAAACGGTTGAGATGCCCATTAGTGATCATTTTTTTCAAGGAATTTTTTTTTTTTAACTATATCAGTATAACTGTTTTCTGTCCATTCTTTTTATTTAGTTGTGAGTCTGTTGCATTATATTTACTCTATATATATTTTACAATGTACTCACTGACATCATTTTAATAGTTTGCTTTGACATTTTCCTATAGGCAGCTAAAGCCAGCTAAAGGATTGTTTTGGGGCCTTCTAGTCACTGGGCACCTGGTCAGAGGTGAGGTGTGTGGCTGTACACAAACATGAGACATCGGTTGTCTTTTTAAAAAATGGTTTTTAGGGTGAATATATTACCTAAATTGTGATATTTATTTGCTGTAACTGCAACATGAGACAGGAAGTAGTTGGAGCAGACAAGCACAAGAGATCACAGAGCAGTATCACAGGCCAGCCACTGGAGGTGATGTGATTCTTATATTCAGTTCTGTTTTCAGTATATGCGCTCTTTCAGGCTGGTAGTAATGACTGTTGGTTTAATATTTTGTCTTTTAGTTATGCAATGTGTATTATATTAAATTTGTAGTAGTTTTTAGAAAGCAACTCTTCTAATCTTTTTACTCTTCTAATGGGTGGTGTTTGGTAGATGTTTATAATAAACTATAATATATATATATATATATATATAATATATAATGTGTGTGTATATATGTGTGTGTGTGTGTGTGTGTATGTATGTGTGTGTGTGTGTATATATATATATATATATATTTATATAAAGAACAATACAGTACTATATTGTTATTGGCTCCCTATGTGTCCCCCTATAGTATTTTATAGTATATAAGTGATTTGTAAACTTGGATATATTTATAAATATATTTTAACTTGTAATCCCTCCTTTTTACCCTCCCTGTTGATGTGTCTGAGTGCTACTGTTCTGTTGTTCTATGTTGCACCTATGGTCCAGGAGGATGATATTTTGTCTCACTGTGTATTACGTATTTGGCTGAGGTGACAATAAAGCTTTACTTACTTACTTACTTATTTACTTAGAATGCTAGGAAAAGATAAATATTTGTTTTCAATGCTTCTTTCTTGGGGTGAAATGTTTTAGGGTGGCGGTGGCCTAGTGGGTAGGATACTTGCCTCTGGAACAGGTGGTTATAGGATCGAATCCTACCTTCAGCATACCACAACTGGTCCCTTAACCCCAGGTTGCTCCAGGGAGACTGCCCCCTGTAGTTAGGGAATGGAATTCACTTTGGATAAAAGCGCCTGATAAATGCTATAAATGTTTAAAAATTGTTTAACAGAAATGTTTCTTTAACCATTGATTGTTTACCATTTGGTAGATGTTTAAAACAAAAAAAAACTGCATAGTCATTGTTTCCGAAAGTGGCTGATTTTTGTTGTCAATGCCATAGAAAGCTAAGAATTTTTTTTTTTTTTTTTAATTAAATGCTTTTTTTTTCTTGGGGTGAAATTTCTTTTTTTCTGATCAGTCACATTGAAATGAGCAAACAATAGCCAGTAGAGCCAAATTTAAAAACTACTATTAAAACTGATGAGGACTAATGATACTATATTTTTAGTCAAACATGCAGGCGGTCAGTATATTGCTGATATCCACAATTTGAGCAGAAAAGCATGCTGAGACACACTGTGATGTAATTATCATGGTAATGATAAACCTTGTTGTATTGTCCAGCTCTCATGTATCAGGAAAGTTGCTGACAATACCCAGCCTTTGACGCCACTCCCAACAAATCCCAGTGGCATTAGATGGCACTCTCCAGAGAACACAGTTAAGAGCTAAAGAGGGTCTTGTTCTAATGCTATGCAAGCAATGCGTACACCTTAAAGTACCTGAATTCATTCATTTAAAGAGGTGTCTCCAAACCTTTGGACATATAGTGTAGGCAGTGGCCTATAGTTGCTTGCAAAAGTATTGAGCCTCCTAAAAAGTCATTATTTTCTGGATGATTCACACAATTTTTACACAATTTTCCTCTAACAACATTTATGTTGTGAACTTGTTTGCTACAGTATATTTTATCAGCACCAAAATAAGTTATTTGCCTACCAATATTTTAAAAAATAATAAAGAAAAATGGAAATATGCTGTTTGTATAAGTATAAAAAAAACCCTGTGCTTTGAATGTTTCAGGTTTAGACAAATAAATTAATCACAAATGACAAAAAAAGGTGATGTTTGACTATTATTAAACATAAGTCATATTATCTTTCTGTACATAAAAGGCAAACTTTGTCAGGGCCATTTCTTTGTTGGGAAAGGAGCATTGTGCTGATGTGAGAAACAAAATCACTGAAATGCACAAGGCTACAAAAATAGCAAAGAGCTTGAATGACCTGTTAAGCATTATTGGATCCATCATCAGAAAGTGGAAGGTTCATCACAACACCCAGACCCTCACCAGAACAGGTAATCTCTCAAAACTAAGCAACAGAGCAAGATGTTGACTGATGAGACAAGCTACTAAAAATCCAGCCATCACTCTCAGAAGTCTGCAGTGCTCCCTGATGGGTCCACAATTTCAAGAGCTCTCCATAACACAGGTCTCAATGGGAGGGTAGTGAATAAGAAGATATTCCTTAAGATGGTCTACATAAAAGCATGAGAAAGACTCACTTAAGATGTGTAAGAAAGTTTTATGGTCAGATGAGACCAAAGTACTTCGAACTTGGAACTTTTTGGCCATCTTTCAAAGAAATGTGTATGGTCTAAGACTGAAACTGCCCATGCCTCACGAAACACAATATATACTATGAAATATGGTGTATAATGTCTGGGAATCTTGTCAGAGTTGAAGGGAAAATGGATAGACACAAATACTGCAAAATATTGCAGGAGAACTTGTTCTAGTCTGCTATTAGTTCAAAGCGTTTATTGTCATGTGTACAGAAAAAACAAAAGTGACATTTTCTCTGTGCAATGAAATTCTTTCTTTGCT
>JBBJLS010072808.1:0-10136 GCA_037577275.1 Bryconaethiops microstoma
GAACAATATTTTTATTTGGAAATTAGGAGAAATATTGTCAGCAGTTCTTAAAAACTAAGGCAAAGCTGTTCAGTTCAGTACTTGCACCTATAAAAGATAAAAACCTGAGAAAGGGAACATTTTTGCAGTGGTCTCGAATTTATTCCGGAGCTGTATAGTGAGTCCTAAGTGATGCAGCATTTTAAGCCAGATGTGCATCCAGCTTGTCCACTGTGCACACAAAAATTTCATTTCACTTTCTTTTTTGCCACTACAGAAGTATGGACAAAATGAATGGCTTCACCGAGTACTAATTAAAGATCTTGATGACCAGCTTGTATAACATGTACTTTCGATATAAAAACTGTGTCTGTAGCTTTTCTAGAAGAAACCTAAGTGAACTTGCTCAGAATTACACAAGATCAGAATTACAGTCCTTTTTTTTTGCTTTGGCTCTGGCTCATTGACCCTGGGGCCTATTTTCACTCTTACATAAGTCGTCTGTTGCTTAGTTTCGATAAGAAACCATTGTCTCAGTTTCTGAATATAATAACATCTGCTATTCCCTGTGGTATTTAGCACTTAATTTGGCATGCTTTCCCTGTCTCTCTCTCATTCTGTCTCTCATTCTCTCTCTGTATGTATATGTGTGTCGCTCCAAATCTCTTGGTGTAGCATAGAGACTCCCCGGTTTGGATAACCACAACAGGCAACATCTTAGTGAGGCTAAATAATCTGTACAGTCCCTCTGCGTCGGATTCAGTTTGCTGAACAGAGCAGTAATGCAGGAACACTCTCGAGCATGACAGGTGTAGGAGAACAAGACGCAATAACAAACTCATCATCGCCTACAGAAACACAGGGGAGATTAGATACACAAGAGGCTTTACAAGCTTTAGCGGGACAGGCTGTTTGTGTTCAGTGTAGGAGGAAACTCACAAATGCCAGCGGAGGTGTTTCACAGGACTTTGTGCGGTTTCTCCAGACCCCTCTACCCTCTACCCTCAGTTTTGCCCGACAAATGACTGTAGCCAGTTTCTGGCCACGGGACACTGTTGCCTGTATATTTTTGATTGGTGGACTATTCAGTCCAGCAGCGATAAAGAGATGTTTAAAATCTCCAGCAGAGTGGGTCACATAAACATCCAGATAGATTCAATCATTTTTCGAGTTGCTTATCCTTAAATCGGAGGGCTGGAGCAGTTATTGGGAGAATGTGGAGAAAAGCACTCGTCAGTCCATCGCAGGGCAAACACACAGACCAGCACATCCACACACAAACTCAAACCTCAGGGCAATTTAGCATCTCCAATTCACCCAATTTCATGTCTTTGGACTGTGGGATGAAAACAGAATACCCAGAAAGAACACAGACACGCTACACATCTTTGCTGCACTTTAACCCTGGCACAAGTAATCAGGCTGTACTGCGAAAAACTATTTTTTTCATTTATTCACTGCTTTTGGATAGGTCAAAATATAGTCAGAGGCTCGGAAACAGACCTTCCGCACCAACAATAACAATGGAAATACAAACTAACAATTGGAAAGTCGACAAAGTGCAAACACCACTGTCTGGGCTGAAGATAAATTTCAGTGGGAGTTTTCTAGTGCAGTGAGAGACGTGAAGTTGAACTAGGACATCACTAACAAGTTAGCCATGATTGCGGGTTCTTGACATGGCTAAATAATGCAGAGAAAACTCAAACAAGACTATAAATAGTAAAAGACCACAATAACAAAAGCAGCCCTGACAGAAAAACGTTCTGCCGGTTCGACTCCTTGGACACGGTTTTGGAATAACCGGCCATAAACTGTGTGGAGAGAATTGAGTCAGAAACTCCGTTACCAGACTGAGATACTCTAGGACATCAAAACGTGCTACAAGTTCCATACCATTGCAGTACAGTTTCGATACAACACTGTTCCTGTATTCCAGTGGGAAAGTACCTTTGGTCACCCTGACAGGGAATTGAACCCAGCACCTTCTTGCAATCAGCCACTACCTAAATAATTCCTGCTTACTGGTGGTCCGGTGGTAAGCATTGATGAATGGAGAACCCTTACCAATCGTGCCTTACTTTGTGAAGAAAATTGCTATTTTGATGATACAAGGTTTTGTTCAGACAGTAACATTTTATAGAGATCTAATCAGCCCATAATGTAGAACAGGTGCAAGACAGGATAATGGGGCGGGGGGGGGGGGGGGGGGGGCAATGGTAAGTAGGCCATCCTGATTGAGGAGTGTGACCAAAAGTGTGACAGATTTTTCCTTCCAGAGAATTCAGGACTTCTTTCTGCTTTCAGTCTCTGACAACAGAGAGATACTCTCTCTAGCCTCTACTCTTCTGGGTAGGCTTTAATGCTGGAATGCTGCCACAAGGACTTGACTGCTCTCAGCCATTAGAGTGAGGTCAGATACTGATGTTGGATGGGTAGTTCTGGATCACAAACACCATTTCAGTACATCTCAAAAGTACTGGATTGAGCTCCATCCCTCCAGATAATTCTTCACTGCTCTGTAGCCCAATGCTGGGGGACTTTATATCTCTTAGTCATGGTAACCTTATATCTCTTAATAATGGTAAGACTCATGTCCAGCAGCTTCAAAGTGGCCCATTCCATTGTGAGTGCATTTCTGTGAGAAACATACATGATGTGCAAGCACAGTCTAACTGTGTCAGAAATGGGTGCAACTTCAAGAGTTACTTTTGGACATATAAGGAAGTTTTTTTCCTCCAAATTGCAGTCTGTAGTGCGGTATTTTTGAGCCCCTCTCTAGGGCAACTCTAAGGGACAGATTCCAGCTTGTTTCTTCCGCTGCTCAGCCTGCTGATCACATCTGAGAGCACTGTGTACTCTTTTCGTTACAAATTCATCAGTGCTTGTGTCGCATAATTTCAGGGCAGTGGATAATTATGATTGGACTGCGCTGAGGAGGCGTCCCAGTCTCCAGGAATGTAATTATATTCCAGTGTTATTAAAAGTCCACTCTGTTTCTAGACAACAGCACCTCATCTCCATTAGTCTGTAGAGTAAGGCTGCAGAGGCTCAAAGCTAAATATTTTGTGAATGTGTGAGAACATCATTTTTTAGTTTAATATCCATGATAAATCAATGACAAACATTAAATGAGCATCATTAACTAACAGGTGTCATCATGGCTCATTTAGTTGTCTTGCATTGAGAAAATGACTGAGGCACTGAGAAAGCCTATGAAGTTCACGAAAATGCCATGTTCAAATTCCAGGCACGCTGTAAATGCTGTAAATTTATATTTATGCTGTGTTCGACTAGAGCACATAACCTGGAATTTTCTCCTTATCTGAGGATTGTAGTAATGTAGTGAATGTCCATTCGGATAAATGATTATATAAATGCAAAACATGTAACTGAAACATTTCAGGCTGGTATCCGGGTCGGTCACAACACTGAAACAGCATTTCTCAAGCTCTTAAATGATCTGAGGTTACCTGCATCACTCTTCTGATTCTGTTAGATCTGCATGCCCATTTTGATGCAGCCAGTCATTGTAAAACTGGATGAGCCTCACTGAGCCATGCTGTACCTAAACCGTGCTGTACCTAAACTGTATTGCGATGGTATGGAGTTTCTCTCTCACAGTTTATGTCTTTGTCCGAAAACCGCGTCAACGGAGTCGAACCAGCAGAAAGTTTTTCTGTCAGAGCTGCGTTTGTTATTGTGGTCTTTTATTATTACATTTTTTTCTCTGAATTCTTCAGCCATGTGATGAAAACCTAACCCAGATAACTTGTAAGTGATGTCCTGGATCACTTTCACGTTTCTTACAGAGTTAAAGATAAATTTCTTAGTGTCATAGAAAACTCCCACTGAAATTTATCTTCAGCCCAAACAGACAGTAATGCTTGTACTTTGTCGACTTCTCAGTTCTAGGTCTGTATCTCCATTGTTGATTTTTTTATGCGGACAGCCCATGGTTCTACATGACAAAAGAACACCAAACAAAGCTCAGCATTATGTATGACACCTTGAGCATCAACACAAACTTCTATATAAGGAGTTGTTTTGATGACAATTTACCATTTGTTGCACTTCCATGTTAGAACTAAATGGTTAATCCATTAACTAACCATTCAACCACATAGACATCAGCAATTTTGTGCAGTTATATAAAAAGCAGACTCACCATTAGCGGGTTCTCATCATTGGAAGCGAGGCACAAAGGACACCCAAACCTATCTAGACCTCAAAAACGTCCAAACGATCTGTGAAGAACTTGGGAGTCATTTGTGACAATGAGCTCAGATTCAAGAATCACATTACGGCTACATGCCGGCCTACTATTATGTTAGCAATTTCTCGAAGATTGGGGACATTCTCTTCCCTGAAGATAGTGAAAAACGTGCCTCTGTCACATCAAGTCTAGACTATTAGAATGCTCTTTTATCTGCTCTGTAAAGTAAAGTGTCCCCCTATAGTCACACGTGAACACACTACAGCATACAGTGTGAACAGTGTGAATACCAACAGTTGCTTACACACTTGTGTTAGAAATGGAAGCGTTTGAGACAGTGACATTTTACTTATGTCTACTTTAAAATTTGCTGAATTTGAAATCTTCTTTTTGTCCAAAAGAGAAGATTTTTCAGTGAAAATGGTCCCGTTCATTGGAAATCAAAGAATGACTGATTTCTGTCGTTTTCTGATCATGCTGGTAGTATCAAATGTTTTAGGCCTTCTGTCCAGCTCTTGAAGGCCTAATCAATGGCAGAGCTGCCTTGACTGTACCACATATCTACAGTGGGAAAAATCCAATTGGGCAGTTTTCTCCTCAGCATTACAACTTCTTCGTC
Source organism: Bryconaethiops microstoma (assembly GCA_037577275.1). Classification (NCBI taxonomy): domain Eukaryota; kingdom Metazoa; phylum Chordata; class Actinopteri; order Characiformes; family Alestidae; genus Bryconaethiops; species Bryconaethiops microstoma. The sequence continues at coordinate 4,815 of JBBJLS010072808.1, forward strand.
CATTTTGTGTCCAAACAAAACTTAACAATGATATAAGTGTGGTATTACAATACTGGCAGAGTTTACCAAAATGATTCTGCTCAATAAAAAGAAGCTAAAAAATACCCCAGGAAGCTCAGAAATCAGTAGAGTTTCTCTGAATGTTTATAAGACTCTGAGAGTTCCCTACTTTCGAAATATAGAATATATAGGCCTATATAGACCAGTTTCTAGTGGTGGAGGTGCATATCACTATGGTAAGAAGTTAGATTTGACTTCCATAAGCTGGTACAAATAATATCTACAAATGAAAACCTGAAATACAATTCTGGTTCTTGTAATTAACACTTTCAAGACATCCTTGCACGTTTTTCTAATTTACACATACAACTGTGTGTGCTATTAGTGTTCACACACTATAACAGTTTCACTACTGTACCTTCAGTCTGTCCTTTTCTTTTGCACAGGACTAATTTCCATCTTTTTTTCACAATGCATGCAAATGGAGCAAGTGTTAAAACTGTGTTAAAACTTTTAACACAGTTTTTCAGCTTTTATCTTTTATAGGTGCAAGTACTGAACTGAACAGCTTTGCCTTAGTTTTTAAGAACAGCTGACAATATTTCTCCACATTTTCAAATAAAAATGTCGTTCTTTAAAGCATCGTTTTAAAGGAAATGACAAAACAGCAGAATAAGAGAAATGATGCTGCGTTTACAGAACTTGAATAATTCAAAGAAATCAAATCTCTCGTTCTCTCTTAAACAAAATGGCAGTAATTACCTTTGAGGAACTTCTAGTAGTGTTTCACCATCCAACTGGTCTCATTGTGAGAGGAGAGTGTCGATTACAGCAGTGTTTTTATACTTTTCCTCATTAAATAAGATGTGATTCAGGTGATCAGTAATTAGTCCCTCATAAAGCAGAATGAGGTGCTTGTGTAGGAATTTAATAGACGCTGGACTGGAACGGTTTCACACTCAGAGAGACGCTGATTTAAACATAAATAGCAGCGCTCTCACTTTTTTTTCTGGAGCTGTATAGTATAAATACACCAGCATTTGTGTATACAGCATAGTGTATTTAGTTAAGAGTACAGAGTGTTTATGCAGAGTTTTATTTGACTTTTATTCATATTTATATGGTTCTTGTCTGTGCAGTCGTGACACAGGAGTCATTTCCTCTTGGATCAGTGAACTTTCTCGTGATAAACTACCTTTTCTTCCATTTACAAACTAAAACCTTGCATCGGTTGAAAGAATCTGCCCTTTTGACACTGTTCTGTCACTTGTTTCTGTGAGCTGACCTCTAATGATATGTTTACACCAGGCTTTTGCTAAATGTGGCTTCTGTAGATGCAATATTTCTGTAACAGTAGCTGCAGGGAGGTGGAAGATCAAAGTAAAGCATTTAAATTAGTTTGTACAGCCGTGTGGACGACGTTTGTAGGTTAAAAAAAAAAATGGAAAAGTCAATCCTGATGCCTTTCTTAAAGTAAACCTGTTCTAAAGGCTCCTGGCAACCTAAATCCATGGGTGTTTTTTCCCTCAGTGGGTTAATCCTGCGAACATGACATGCATTTACAGAGTGTGTCCTGAGAATAATCATTGTCCACTGAAAGGAATGGTCTAAATGCTCAGAGGGTCACGTGCTCATCAGCTGTTCTCTTGCCAGTCATGAGGTTGATGTGGCTCTAATTCACACTGCAGCGCAAATGTCATTTATTTTTGAAATCTGATTTTTAGGTCCCAGCATTCAGATTTCAAGTCGAACCAACTGACCAGATCTGATTTGCCGTAGTTGCATTTGCCTGCATATGCACGGTGGTTGTCATAGTAACGCCGGAGGGTCAGATGTATCTAATAGACCAGTCATTAAAGCTCCATGCATGAGGTGGAATATGTGATGCAGAATTGTCTGTATCTCCGAGGCCAAGAATGGGGCCCCCCAAAAAAAAAAAAAACTGATGTAGTCTGATATGACTGGTCCAACTGAGTCACATCTGATTTAAATCTGATTTGAATCTACCAATGAAGCCTGAACCTGATTGGATAAAGTCTGATTTTAGTTTGAGTTGCCTGCCTGAACGTGGCCTCAGTGATCGAGTCCCAAATCAGAAACTGACCTAACAAGTGTGTCTACATTAAAGTTATTATATCTGTAATTGTGACCTTTCTCATTTTACATACACACACACACACACACACACACACATACACACAACTTTTCCAGCATAAACAAAGAATACTTCTCCAACTGCTACTGTAAACACCCGACATTTATTATATACTGTTTATTTTTTCTAATTCTGTTGTTGCTATTGCTGTTTGTGCACAAATATTTATTGCTGTCTGCCTCAATCTTTGCATTTTTTTTCCACACTCAATGAATCTGCTGTTAGAATACAGTATTATAATCTTGTTTTCACTCACACTACTGGTCTTACTGCTGTCTTGTCCTGCAAATTATTGTACTGTTGCAGTTCTGTCCTGCGCACTCTCGTACAGTCTCGTGTATTTTTGGATAGTGTTGTGCAGTCTTGGGCAGTCTTCACTGTGTTCTGTGGTTTAAAAAAAACCCAACTTGACTTCACTTCGTAACTCCCTTTGCCCCCAGAGCCCGGGTCCGTGTCACAGTTTTCGCACCCAGCCGCTCAGCCTCCCGTACTCCCTGAAAGCTCCTAAGGAACCGGCCAAAGGTGCGATTTATCTGCTTTTTGCATTCCTGCCATTCTTCCGGCGCTGCCTTGGTGAGAAACTAATCGCATAACGCTCGTTTAAATTCCTCTCAGAGGTGAAGGAGTACTGGAGGGACCATTTGCTGCCTGTGACGTCCCAGCCTTCCCAGCGTCCCTCAGTGCCTGCCTCGCTGCTGGAGAACCACGTCTCTGAGCTCAGCGCCGCTCAGGAGTGGGAGAACGAGTGGAACAGCCAAGGCCTTCTGTCCAGACTCTCTCCTGAGGTGAGTCCCTGACCCGCCCATCCGCCACAGGGGGCTGACAGGGGTGTGAACAGTTTCTCACAGCCAGTACAGCTTGCTCACTTTTTGGTCCAGGCTGCTAATAAAGGGCCCGTTTAATCACTCTTCTCGAATTAAAAAGGCTGTAAATATTGTTTCAAATGGTACATTTACTCCCCTCGACCCATACAGCCCATATATGGAAAATAAACTAGAAAACCCGTTTTCAAATCACAGTTTTTGTGATTTTTGTCATTTAAATATCTATCCTTATTCTGGCTACAGCAGTTTAGCCCCGCCCACTAACGCACCGATTTGCCAACGCCTTTAACGGCTAAAAATGAGACTTTTGTTGGATTACTTGAAGACCTCGATTCAGTACAACACCCAGTAACTCACCTGGAGCTGTGATTGGTCACCCTGTCAAAAACACTGTGATTGGTTAGGGGCTCATTTGCGTATTGCAGACTTTTGCCATATCAGTATTGCAGAGACCGGTATTGTGCTAGTGATTAACAGGTGATGTGTTGTGCAGTCCTAGTGTGCACCCTATAACTTCCCAGATCTCTTCCAACGTATTCAATCACGAATTTAATAGATTCACGCCTAATATTTGGGAACATTTCAGTTTCTATATAAGTATAGGGATAAACGAGCTGGACAAAACTAAAGCTGTGCGTAAGACCTGCTGAGCACAGAGGACAAGATGCAACAAGAATCGTTCCGTAATCAAATTTCTACCCTTTGAATCATACTTCACTCGAATCATGAGACCTATGAAGAGTCACCCCTCTTTAACTAAAACTCTTCTTCATCTACTCTGTATAATGTGGTTCAGAAAATAACGTCGTCTCCTGAAAAGCTGTAGAAGTTCAGCCGTGATTTTATTGTGACGTTTTGGAGAAATAAGGATCTAAACTGTGTCCTGAGTTTGTGTTTCTATAATGATGGAGGAGCGTCGCCACAAATGTTCTGATTAACAGAGCGGCGCTCCGTCCTCCACTGATCCAGTCCAGCATCCACCGTCTGGAAACACAGCTGTGTGAGAAAGTATTAGCACCCACAGCAGCACCGTCTGAACAGGAGACTCTCCAGAGTTCAGGAACTGGGACCAGTTTAGAACCGGTTCTCCATACACATCACTACTGATTAGTCTTGGTTACTAATGCATTACTCAGCAGTAAGTTATTTATCTATGGTATTTATACACCAGCATTTTGTGTTTAAAGCATAGTGTATTAGAGTGTATAGGGTATACACTGCAACTCCAAACCACTATTTGTTTTACTTCAGGAGTAATTTATTTATTTATTTATAGTATTTATGTCACTTCTTTTACTGAACAAAGCATCTTGTGTATATAGTGCATTTAGTACAGAGAATTTTCTGGAGTTTATATTGTTCTTGTCTCTGTGTCTCCGTGCAGTCAGAACATAAACAGTTTCCTTCAGGATCAATAAACTTTTCTGATTCTGATTAATTGGATTTAATGCAGAGCGGTGCACGCCTCTTCCTTTTTGTCGGTTCAAACTTGATTAAACCTTGGAAAAACTCAATATTGTGATGCAAAATGTCCAGAAATATTATGATGTTAAATTTGTTGTCACATTCTTTACTCACTCCCAGAAGTCCGTAAACGGACACATCCGACTCAGTGAACAAATTAAACTCCTTGTCTTCTCCTGTGCAGGTCCAGACAGCCCCACGTCTCCTGTGAAGGACGTGAGCACTCACACACGAGCCATGAGGCTTAAGCACCAGGCTCTGGAGGACAAGCTGGAGCTGTGTCTTCTGGAACTGAAGAAACTCTGCATCAGAGAAGCTGTGAGTTCTTCAGATCTTTAAACCAACCAAAGCACCTTCATTTACATTCAGCTGTGAGTGTGAACCATGAACAGTGTGAGGATGAACCGGCCGTACCAGGGCAATATTGTAGTTTTTAATGAAACTGATCTCTACGAAGATCCTTTAAAGGATAGTTGGGAATGAAAAAAATAATAATAATTTGATATAATTTTCCACACTCACCCTAGATGTGGTCAAAAAGTTTTCATGCACAAAACGTCTAGTTCTTCATGAAGGTAGATTAGATTTGTGGACATGGTTTAGGACACAGTATGACTTACTGTGAGCTGTAAAAATGAACTGAGCTTCAGCATTTCAAACAAAACCAAAGCAGGATTGATCTGGGATCAAATTCTTCTGGATGTCACAGAAACCGACTCCAGATCAGCGCTCCTGCCCCTGAGGTGGTTTGTAAAAACAGACCCTGTTGTGTAAAAAGGCGCCACAGTGTTTGGCTACACAGTTTTACAGCTCACAGTAAGTCATACTGTGTCCTAAACCACGTCCACAAGTCTGATCCACCTTAATGAAGAAGTTCAG
>JBBJLS010072809.1:0-10136 GCA_037577275.1 Bryconaethiops microstoma
ATATTTTTATTTGGAAATGAGGAGAAAATATTGTCAGCAGTTCTTAAAAACTAAGGCAAAGCTGTTCAGTTCAATACCTGCAGCTATAAAAGATAAAAACCTGGGAAAGATAAATCCTTTATTTATAAAGCTGTATGTATTTCATCAACATGTTTTTTTTTTTTTCTGCGTAGCTTCCACTAAATTACTTCAGCGGTTATTATATTTATCTATAATATTTATATCAGAATCAGAATCAGAAATCTTTACTGATCCAGGAGGAAAGTGATGATGCTACGACTGCACAGACACACAGAGACGACATGAAATCTAAATAAATACATAAAAAATTCTGCAGAAAATACTCAGTATACTCAGAATACTCAGTGTTTATACTATAATATAAACACAAATACTGGGTATAAATACTATAGATAAACAACTTACAGTTATTGAATTACTAGTAACACTAATTGTGGTTAGAAGTCTGTAATAGAGATCAGTAGTAGATCAGTAGTATTGATATAAGTAGTGATATTTCACATAGTAAGACTGTAACACATTATAATAAAATATTGCATAATGATCCACCCCTTTATTTACCATAGAATTTGGTGATTATAGTATAGTTATAGTATAGATAATAGATTATAGTATAGTATATATAATTATAGTATAAATTAAAGATTATAGTGTATATAATAGTACAGTATAGATTATAGTATAATATGGGGAGTTTTATTTTTACTTTATTTAAATGTTATATTCTATCTTGTTCTCGTCTCTGTGTCTCTGTGAACCTGTGCAGTTGTAACATAAGCAATTTTCATTCGGGATCAATAAATTTTCCTGAATCTGATTCTGATTTTGCTGGTACAGTGTTGATGGAACGTGTTTCATTTAGGAATAAAGGATGGACACGTTTGAATCGGGTGAATTCGATTCATCATTTTTTTTTGTCAGAGGTGAAAAGTACAGCAATACAAAATACAGTCCTAGTATTTGCACGTTTTTTTAAACTTTTTATTATTATATTTTCTAATAGTCCAGTATTACACAACATATCTGAAAGTAGCTTCCTCCGTCAGATTCTAGAAACTGACAACTTACAGCAGTTGGTTAAACAACAAATTCTTTATAGAGTTGACTTTTGGTGCATTTGTAGTGTACGTTTTAAATGATGACTTTACTTGGAAAACAAGGTGGATTGCCGTTCCTTTTTTTTTTGTTGCAAATAATAAAATTAATTTCAAGTCTACAATTTGATTTTAGCTGAAGATAAACGTGAATTCTATGTACATTTTAAATTAACTTACTATTTTGCCTTAAACTGGTAGTGCATTTGTTAGAAAAGATCAACATTCCAGTGATAGTTAGTAGAAATTTGCTACTTTGTTTCATCTTTTCTGAAAATTTGATTTGAATTAAGAATAGGTGAACTTGCATAAACTCCAGAAACATACATTAGATGGATTTACTGTATAGTAGACGTCATTTCCAGGTGTGATTTCACTGCCAGTACTGTTATAAGTCATACCGAGAGTAATGGAGAGACCGTGGTTGACTGATAATTCAGTAGAGACGGTCGGTGTGACAACCACGTGACGCTACACATGAAAAGGTTAAAGAAATAACCATAACTGAGACTGAGGAGGATTTCTATTGGTCACCCATATAAAGATAGTAAACATCACATCCTTCAGGAGTGGGAACTCTAGCTGGACTTCTTCTTCTCCCAGACGGTTCCAGCTCGGTTCCCCCACCTTTACTGGCCTGATGAAGCGATCAGGCTGTGAGAGACGGGCCTGTTCTCGCAGGTTTTAGAGCAGAAAGCAGCAGCAGGAAGGACGACCGCGGCTCAGCCCCAGCCCTCTGAAGACCAGGCCTAAAGTCAACAGGCCTCATGTTCTGAGGGATGAGGAGCACATGAGCCATCACCTCCAGCTGGACCAGCGAGACCACAACCCCCCGATCATTACAGAACCAGGAGAACCCACTGACCGGATCAGCCTTTAACACCTGCACTGGATTTACACACACACACACTCACACACACACATACACGCACACACATACACACACTCAAACATATACATACACAAACCCTTGATCCTTATAGAACCAGGAGAACCCACTGACCGGATCAGTCTTTAACACGTGCACTGGATTTACACACATGCACACACACACACACACACACAGACACACACACACATACACACACATACACACATACACATACAAACACACACACACATATATATAAACTCACATACACACAGACATACACACAAACACACATACACACACACCAACCCTCGATCATTACAGAACCAGGAGAACCCACTGGATCAGCCTTTAACACCTGTACTGGTTTTACACCACACACACACACACACACACACATACACACACATATACACATACACATATACAAACACACACACAAACATATACACACAAACACATACACATAAAAACACAAACACACATACACATTCACAGAAACACACATACACACACATATACACACAAACACACATACACATACACACAAACACACATATACACACACACACACATACACAAACACACATACACACGTTTATAAACACACAAAAACACACACACACACACATACAAACACACAAACACACACACACATATATATAAACACACACACACACAGACATACAAACACACACACACAAACACACACACACATGTACAAACACACACACATGTACAAACACACACATGTACAAACACACACACATGTACACACACATGTACAAACACACACACACGTACAAACACACACATGTTCAAACACACACACGTACAAACACACACACATGTACAAACACACACACATGTACAAACACACACACACACACACACACACACACACATTGCTCTTTGCTTGTATGATAGAAAACTTAAAACTGGTTCTTTAAAGTTCTGCTGTTGTTGTCGGACAAATAACCTTTTTGATCGTGAGAAGAACACTTTTTGCTAAATGTATAGAACATTGCACAACAGTGTAGAATATTACAATTTTAAGGAAGGATCATTTTTACTATTTATATTTTTATAATTATTAGAAGCAAATTAAAGGAAATGCAGCGTGACGGCGCGGGACAGCTTCAGCGTGCCTTGGCACAAATCCTACAAGTGTCTGGAACTGAAGTGGAGAGAGAGGAACCAGAAGAACGTCCCTCAGTCAATGTTCTAATGATGCTGGTGGAGAATTTGGTCTAATAAACTGGTCCACAACTACCCACAGGTGTTGAGCTGGGTTGAGATTGGATGATATACGATTTCTTTACATCCCAGATCTTTCAGTGACCCCTTGTGCCCCCTGGGGGTGGGGACATCATCATCCTGGAAGAGAACGGGACCACCAACATCTGGATAGAAATGTTTCATCCACAGTGACCCTAAAGCCTGGCCCACAATACAGCATAATTTGGCCTATTATGGGATTGGCCTCCTGTCAAGGTGTGTTGATTTGAGGAAGGTCTTATATTATCTTCTCAGATTGTCCTGTTGGTGCAGAGTCACTATTTCAAGTCATTATTGTAAGACACTGCCTCATTATTTCATGACAGGAAGCCAATATTTGGAGAAAATTAGCCATTAATTTGAGATATAATGTCCATATTTTGCCAGGAAGAGAAAAATAAACTTTTTAATTCGCTACCTGGAAGAAATGGGCTTCCTTAGACAATCCTGAGCTCCTAAGAGGAATAACAACAACCAAATTTCCATTTTAAGCAAATCATCACACTGCTGTGATCTGGAACGTTCAGTAATGTACGTTTCACTGTTTCTAACTGCTGAACAACACTGCAGCTTAATGGAGATTCAGGTTTTACATTCATTTATATTTTTTTCACCGTAACTAAATCATGGGCCGCATCTGTACAGCTGACAGACCAATTGACTGATGTAATGCTGTACAAGAAACTCAAGACCTAAACACTCCCTGTTAAACACTGTACAACAAAACTATTGAGCCACTTGACACACATCAAAGTAACACCAGCAATCGATTCTGACAAACTGTGGTTTTCATTACACGTCTTTTTGAACCGTCTTTATTGAGTGTTTATTATCCCTCCATATTCATTATAACTACTACAACACTGTAACCATAGCAACCACAGCTTGTGCTGTTGTACAACAAACATGATCATCTGAGCGAGTCACAGTCAAACGAGAGACACCAGCACTGAGGAGAACATCGTCTCACTGACGAGGAGATGATTAGCTGCTCTAAAGTCAGGCGGCGCAACCGGAGCCAATACAAGAACAATCACAGTACAGAGTAACAGACTGTACACTGTAGAACCGGAGCAATACAAGAACAATCACAGAACAGAGTAACATACTGTAGAACTATAGAACCAAAGCCAATGCAAGAACAATCACAGTACAGAGTAACAGACTGTAGACTGTAGAACTGGAGCCAATACAAGAACAATCGCAGTACAGTGTAACAGACTGTAGAACTGCAGAACCGGAGCGAACACAAGAACAATTTACTAAACAAAGTTACCAATAGTTAAATTTTACTGTGAAAAGTGCTAAAAACTCACACAGCAACAGGTTGGAACTGAAGGGTTAATTATAATTCCTCCCAAGAAATCAACAAAGTCCACATCAGAACAGAACTGCCCTGTAAAACACTGACTGGAAAGTTGTAAAAAGAAAAAAATAATAGTAATAAAGCAGCATGTTTGTTTTTGGTTCATGAGGCTAAATTTCTAAATGAGTCATGCCTCAAGCGGTCGGTCCCACCTGCTGCAGGGCCGCGGCTGCTGCGTTTACATTTCCATTATGATGTTTGCTTCCTCTGTTGCATCGACCCATTACTTTGGAAATCTTTATATTGGGGCAGCAACCAGATTATATAATGCACCATCAACACGTAATATCCATAATCCTGCCTGTAATACTCGTCTTGGTGGAGGAGATACAGCCGTACTTGTAATTAAACCTTCATTAATCATACATTAGGCTCCTTCTTTTGATATTTACGAGAGAACAACAACAGAGATTAGTGTGGCCAGGAAAAATCCTGACTTCCACGCCGGGAGGAGGAACGTTCTGTTTCCATTCACGCAATAAAAACATTCAGATCCCATAACAGTAATATATTCTAATGGATCATCGCAGAGCTGTAACTCATGGAAATCATGACTGTAACGTCTCACACAATCAGGAGCCCATCACGTCTTCTCCTGCCAGTTTCCTGACTGTTCATATCACAGATTTTTTCCTCTGAATTATCCCTCTGTTGGGTTCCCCTTGGATCCTCTCAGTGGTTCTTCCTCATGCTCTTATAGAGGTTCTGCTTTAGAGTCTTGGTTCCTCTCTGTGTTTCTTATTCACGCTCCGAGAGAGTTTCTCTTTGAGTCTTGGTTCCTCTCTCTGGTTCTTTTTATAGAGACGTTCTGCTTTAGAGTTATGGTTCCTATCGGTAGTTCTTCCTCATGCTCTTAGAGAGGTTCTGATTAAGAGGCTTGGTTCTTTTCAATGGTTCTTCTTTATATTCTCAAAGAGGTTCTGTTTTAGAGTCATGATTTTAGAGAGTATTTCTTTGTCTTGGTTCTTCTCCGTGGCTATTCTTTATTCTTTCTCAGAGAGGTTCTGTTTTAGAGTCATGATTCTTCACAGTGGTTCTTCTTCATGATTTTAGAGAGTATTTTTTTGCCTTGGTTCTTCTCTGTGGCTATTCTTTATTCTTCCTCTGAGAGGTTCTGCTTTAGAGCCTTGGTTTCTTATTCATGCTCTTAGAGATGTTCACCTTTAAAGACTTGGTTCCTGTCAGGGGTTCTTCTTTATGCTTTGAGAGAATTTCTCCTTTAAAGTCTTTGTTCCTCTCAGAGGTTGTTCTTTGTGCTCTTAGAGAGGTTCTTCTTTGAGTCTTGGTTTCACTCAGTGGTTCTTCTTTATGTTCTGAGAGAGTTTCTCCTTTAAAGTCTTTGCTCCTCTCAATGGTCGTTCTTTATTCTCTTAGAGAGGTTCTTCTTTGGGGTCTTGCACTGAATTTCAAGACTGTTTTCAACATGCCCTTGCCAACTTCATTTCACTGTTTGGAGTCAATTTACTGTACATAAGTGACCATTTGCAGTATAGGGGAGGGGGGGGGGGGTGTGATAAGGAACACATTTGCCCAAGGCTACCGTCGGTGAAGTTCAAGCTTCAGGTCTAGAAAGAGAATTGGTGTGACAGGGGAGTCTGTTACATCCTCACAGGGGAGGAAGGGAAGAGTCCTGTGGCCAAATTGGATGAGAATGAAAGAAAAGGAAAAAAAAGAACAAAAATGAAATTACGCTCAGATCTCCTCCAACCTCTATTTCCTCCTCTATCATCTCAGCAGTTCTATTAAAACCATTCTCAGTCCATCTCCTGCATTTTCAGTCATCTTATCTGTTTTCTCAGCTCTTCTGATAAAACACACTCGGTCCATCTACTCCATTCTCCATCATCTGCTCTGTTAAGAACAAACTCAGTCCATCTCTTTCATCTCCCAGCTCCTCCACCCTTTATCTTCTCAGCTCTTCTCTTAAGAGCACACACAGTCCATCTTCTACAACCTCTATCATCTCCCGCATCGACTCAGGTGTTCTGATAAAGCACAATCAGTCCATCTTTTTCATCCTCCGTCTACCTTTCCTCAGCTCTTCTGTTAACGACACACTTCATCCATCCTCTACAACCTCTATCTCCATCCTATCATCTCAGTGCTTATCTTATGAAGACACTCTGTCCATCTTCTCCATCTTCCATCTTCTCAGCTCTTCTGTAAAGAGCATTCTCAGTCCATCTTCTTCACCCACCATCTACTTCTCTGTTTTCTCAACTGCACAACAAACTGAATCATTCTCTTCTCCATCCATTATCTTCTCATCTCCTCTGTTAACAACCTACTTAGTCAATCCTTTACAACTGCTCTCTCCATCCTCTCGTCTCAGTATAGTCCATCTTCTCCACCTTCTATCATCTCAGTACTTACGTTAAGAACACACTCTGTCCATCTTCTCCATCCTCCATCTTCTGTTTTGTCATCTCAGCTCTTCTGTTAAGAACACGCTCAGCCCATCTTCTACAACCTCTATCTTCTCCTCCATTGACTCGGGTTTTCTGATAAAGCACACTCAGTCCATCTTTTTCATCCTCTATCTACTTTTTTCCTCAGCTCTTCTGTTAACAACACACTTTGTCCATCCTCTACAACCTCTATCTCCATCTTCTCATCTCAGTACTTTCCATCTTCCGTTTTGCCATCTCAGCTCTTCTAATAAGAACACACTTAGTGCATCTTCTCCGTCTTTCATCTCCTCTTCTACCATCTAAGCTCTTCTATGAAGAACATGTTCAGTCCATCTCCTCTATCCTCCATCTCTTCTATCCTCCATCATCTCATCTCCTCTGTTAAAACAGGCTCACTCCATCTCATCTCTCCCGCTGTCGTCTCCTCTCAGAGGACATGAGTTGTGCATAAGTGAGTTTCATTATTCAGGATAACACTGTACTCATTATTAACACGACTGTGTCAACATAACGAGACCCCACAGCCTGAGTGATTTATCTGACCTTCATCGTTGATCAGGATTTCAGCCTCGGTGACATTAGTACTGAAAAGGGCTACGAGTGAAAATGGACCTCTAGGTGCACTACTGACCCACGTCTGTTGAGAGTGTTTGGGTGAATGAAGTCATGCACAAATTATTTTGTTAAATATTTTGAATAAAATAATGCAGGTCAATTGCACTATATGGTAATAAGAAATTTTGCAATGTGTAGCAATACAATTGCAATGCAATATTTTGCAATGTGTCAGTAACTGCAATGTTATTATTGTGATGTATAATTGCAATTTGTTTCATTAATTACATTTTGTAATTAATGGAACTGCAATACGAATTTTTCAGTGTGTAGCAATATGATCTGAATATGATATTTATGTGCAAAATTTCATTTCTGTAAAAGTAGAATTGCTAATGCATATTTTGCAATATGTAGCAATATACTGTATTAATTTGAAAAATGTAAAAATGCAACGCTATTTTTCAACATTCAGCCGTATTATCACAGCATATCTTTGCAATATATATCACAAAATAAATTCATGTAGAAATATGACCGTATGACAAAATATGATGCAAATGATTTCTATTTAACCACAAAACATGTGCATTTTGCAATATAATGCATTACATTTCCAATATATTTTTTGCAATATGCAGCAATATAATCTCAATTCAGCAATTTGCATGATACAGCAATACATCTGCACTACAGGTTTTCCATTATGCAATAATATAATTGCGAAAAATGTGTTGCACATATATTGCTATATATTGCAAAATGCTGAGCTGCAATGTGTGGCAAAATAATCATTATATGATTATATCACTATATAATCAATACATATTTTAAAATATAACTGGAATAATATGTTTCAATATGCAGCCAATAAACCACTGTATGATATTGCGCAATATGTCGAAGAAAAACTGAAATATGTAATATCAGTCCTTTTCAATATGCAGAAATAAAATGAAGATTTAATGTGTTTACGACACGCAGCGGTGGGGACAGTAATCTGCTGCACGTGCAGACGCTGATTATTTTTTAAACGGAACTCAGGCCTGGAGTAGCAGGTCGATCTAATATGTGAGTAAGACCGTCTCTGAAAACTTCAGCTGGAGTTTCTCCATCCAGAGAGGCTCAAACCTCAGCCTGAGTGAAATCAGGCTGTTCAGGAGAGCGGAAACAGGCCACCGCTCGAACGCCAGCGGCTCTGAAAGCTTCAGCAGAGACTCAGCGATTCCACAAACAGCAGCTCTGACATCGACTATAGACCTTTACTGTAATATTTCACACTCAGGAGGAAAAGGAGGGAGGAAGAAAGAAAGAAAAAAGAAAGAAAGAAAAAAGACAGTTTGAAAGAACTGTGTCATCGACACGTGTGTGTGAGAGTGTGTGTGTATGTGTGTCTCTTTGTGTGTGTGTGTGTGTGTGTGTGTGTGTGTGTGTGTGTGTGTGTGTGTGTGTGTGTGGGAGCTGTTCTTTCAGCACCACACACTCATGCAAGCTGCACCTAAAATGTCCTTAAATAAACGGACCCAACACACAGAAAACCCACCAGCACAAACACCTACAGCGTTAAAGGACTCATATTATGGAAAAACAGACTGCTTTCAATTTCCTTCTTTTGTGATGTCATAAAGACTGCTGAACTGACATATGTTCACTCCACCCATAAAATCTAAAGTGTGGGATTGATGTTAAAACCCCTGCAGTGTGGGATCAGTCCACACAGCGCTGGATAAAACACCTGTAGCGTGGGATTGGTGTAAAGTATGTTGGATTCTAATGAGTACAGTGTGGGATTAGTGTCTGTTAGTGTCTGCTGAACTAAAACACCTGTAGTGTGGGACTGTGGGACTAATAAAATGCAGAAGTCAGCGTATGGAGTACAAAGAGTAAAGAGTGTAGAGTATACAGTACAGAAGAGTACAGTATAGAGAACAGGGTACAGAGTTCATTGTACAGAGTACAGAGTACAAAGACAGAATCCTGAGTATAGTACGGAGTATAGAATACAGAGGAAAGAGTATGGAGTACCCTATGTAAAGTATAGAGTACAGAGGACAGAGTTCACAAGTATAGAGTAAAGAATACAGTGCAGAATATAGTGCAGATTATAGTGTACAGAGTAAAGAGCAGAGTATAGAGTATAGAGTACAGAGTAAAGAGCAGAGTATAGAGTACAGAGTACAGAGTATAGAGTACAGAGTAAAGAGCAGAGTATAGAGTACAGAGTAAAGAGCAGAGTATAGAGTACAGAGTATAGAGTACAGAGTAAAGAGCAGAGTATAGAGTACAGATTATAGAGTATATAGTACAGAGTATAGAGTACAGAGTATAGAGTACAGATTATAGAGTACAGAGTAAAAAGCAGATTATAGAGTACAGAGTAAAGAGCAGAGTATAGAGTACAGAGTATAGAGTACAGAGTATAGAGTACAGAGTAAAGAGCAGAGTATAGAGTACAGAGTATAGAGTACAGATTATAGAGTACAGAGTACAGAGCAGATTATAGAGTACAGATTATAGAGTACAGAGTAAAGAGCAGAGTA
>JBBJLS010072810.1:0-10136 GCA_037577275.1 Bryconaethiops microstoma
GTAAGTGGGGTGAAATGTGTGTGAAGGCCACAGGGAGGTGAGATGAAGAGTTTTCATGCTTCAGGAGATAACACCCCACCCCCTACCACAAACACACACACACACACACACACATACACACACACACACACACACACACACACTATGCACATTGACTTGAATGATTTAAATAACTGCACTGATGTGAAACAGCACAAGAAAATTCTCATTTTAAAGGAGGAAAGTCTTCTGAAAGACCCGAGTCATCACTGCTGCATCGATGTTTATTGTATTATTTATTATCACCTGATTCTCCTGCAGCTACGGCTGCACTTCCTCTGTAAACATCTGGAGACTTTGTTCAAAGGAAAGCAGGAACTTAAATAAACCCATAATGTCTGACAAATTTGGGGCATATAATAGAAATACTTACATTTATGTATATACATATGAGACAGATGTGTGGTGCATTTAAATATATGTATATAACAATATGTGTGTGTGTGTGTGTGTGTGTGTGTGTGTCCAGTACAGGCCATGAGCACTGGGCAGTGGGGCAAGGTCAGACTCAGTGGTGTGTGAAGAGAGCAGCTGGGCGTGTGTGAGGTGGAAGTAATGCTCTGTCCTACACACACACACACACACACACACACACACACACACACACACACACACACACACACACACACACTGGGTGGCTAACCACCCACAGTGCTGCCCTAAGGGAACCAAACCACCAGTTACAGTGCGGTTGCTTTGTGGACCTGCCTCAAGGACACACACACACACACACAATGCTGGTCAACTATGTGAACCCAGACTAACTTAACTTCAAAGGACTTTCAAGTCAGAAAGTAGCCTGTACACTGACTACAGCTGTTTAGTAGTTTTCAGTAGTTTCTCGCGTTTTTTCACAACAAACCTCAAAACCCTTCAGTAACGTCCGCACTGACCCTGTAATCTACTCTTCTTCTCCTGTAATACACTGACTTCCCACAGCTGCTGCTGCTGCGTAGATTTAAAATCAGTAACAAAGCCGAAGATTCGTTCATTATTAATTTTACAATTCTAAACACACAACCAGAAACACACTTGGACTGATAAAACATAAATAAGCATTTCCAGGGCCGTGAACTGAAACTATTGCAGCACATCCGAAAGTAAAGCCAGGAGTTTCTTACGTCAGACACACAAAACAGTGTTATAGCGCCCCCTACACTTCCAGTAGAGTTTACAGTTTGTCAGAATGACTGCATGTATCATAATTGACATTATAGAGCACTTTTTAAAAGGAAAAATAAGAGCCACATTGTTGACAACGTTGAAAATAAAACTCTAGTTCAGTTGTTTTCATACCTGACTAATGATGTTGACTAACTTTGTTTCTTTATTATTACTTTATTATTAAAGAGAACCTTGATCAGCGTCCACCAATCACACCTGAAACTGCATCCACTCATTTCCCAACAGACTCCAGGCCGAAGAACGACAGAGAGACACACAGACCGCCACACAGACCGCCACACAGACCACCACACAGACCGCCACGACACAGAAACAGCCCAATCCACAGCTAGAGGGAAGGCTTAGAACAGACCTGGCTTCGACGAGCCTTCTGAGCCGGTTCTTCGCTTGGGAACGTCCTGAAACACTCTGTTCAGGTTCTGGCCTGGATTCTCTGTTGGAAAACAAGCAGTGCAAAATAAGGATAAAAGTAAGAGCAAGATTCCAAATTCCTGCCGTTATTTAACAGCCATTACTGTTTACAAACTTGCTCTTAAATCCGCCTTATTGCCTCCCACTGCAGCATCACTCCGCACGGAGACCAGCGCCCCCCACAGGGCGGACAGGGCTGAAATAACACTCCTGCTGTCTCAAACCTCACCCAAAACCACCTGCCTTCCATGTAGCCTGCAGTCCTCGGTGTAGAAATAAAGGTTTAAGGGTTTAATATGGAACCATCAGCCAAACCAGCCAAGCACACAGTCATCCCTCTCCATCGCCACCATCACGCCGACCAATCAGGCTTCAGGATAAAGTCAGTTTGATCCAGACTGAGACCATCTCTTTCAGTTTTGATCAAATTTTGGTCTTTTGGTCTGAGGTATCTTTCACATCTGCTATTTTGGTTCAAACCAAACTGAATGTTTGAAGATCTGGTGCCCAAGGTGCACCTGCACCATTTAAGGTGGAACAGAATTGTGTGACAATGTGGCCTGCAGTTAGCATCATGCTAATTGGTGGGGTATTACTTTATGTGTTGTCTATATCAGGCTTAAACTTTGGACACCAAACAGGTGTCGGCTGCTCGACTACGTCTGTGTTAAGTGGGTAAACTGGGGAATCTGACTCTTGGGGAAACAACTGCTTTAAGTAGAAAACAGACTAGAATACAGACCACCAGGCCACAGTACAGACCAGAGGCTAAAAATCAGCAAAACCCACCGCACCACCCAACGAATTAAACAACAGCCCACCACAGCGCACGCAGCCTTTTCCACTACCGCACTCTGAAACACATCACAGCACAAACACACCTACAGCCAGGACTGAGACTGAGCCCAGGCCAGCCGGAGCTCCAGCTCCAAATGAAGAGGACACGGAAACAAGAATATAACAAACACTCAGGTGTTTAGAGGATTGTCCTCTGAAGTTTTCTGAGAACGGCCAAATGTTATTATGAGCAGTGGATATCAGCCTAGTGTTCTCATGGCCCACCAGAACATTCACATGCTTCTTAGTAGCAGGTACTCAGGTACTCAGATACTCAGGTACTCAGGTATTCAGCTATTCAGGTATTCGGGCACTCGGGTACTCGGGTATTTGGGTACTCGGGTACTCAGGTATTCATGTACTCAGGTACTCAGATATTCAGGTACTCAGGTATTCAGATACTCAGATATTCAGGTACTCAGGTATTCAGGTACTCGGGTACTCAGGTATTCAGGTACTCAGATATTCAGGTACTCAGATATTTAGGTACTCAGGTATTCACATACTCGGGTACTCAGGTATTCAGGTACTCAGATATTCAAGTACTCAGGCATTCAGGTACTCAGGTATTCAGGTACTCAGGTATTCAGGTACTCAGGTATTCAGATTTTCAGGTACTCAGGTATTCAGGTACTCAAGTACTCAGGTATTCTGGTTGCAGTCTGTTGGGAGCTGTGCAGGACTGGACCGAGAGACTTGCTGCTTCCCAGACTGAACACTTCTGTACATGAGCCAAATTCGGTGTGAGAGGTGTGTTCATACTAGTAAATGCAGTGGGATGGGTACTGTTCATGTCCGTAAAGAAAGAAAGAGTCAAATAAAAATATATAAAGACATTCACACTCGCAATAGCCCCAGAGTGTCACTCACATCAGAAGGGCAGAGTAAACAGAGACGGCTGCAGACTTTAACTGCATGTCAGAAACTGATGACAAGGTCTCAAAAGTAGGATTGTAAATGTTAAGCTTTAGCCTCACAAACCCACTGGAGTCAGTAGATGCTTCTGATAAAATGTAGATACAGGGCATGGGCCTGCATCTACATACTGGTATACTGATACCAGTACCTCTACTGATACAGTGCAGTACAGTGCAGTGCAGTGCAGTGCAGTACAGTGCAGCGCAATACAGTACGGTGCAATACAGTACAGTACAGGGCAGTACAGTACGATGCAGTACAGTGCAGTTCAGGGCAGTACAGTACGGTGCAGTACAGTGCAGCACAATACAGTACGGTGCAATACAGCACAGTACAGGGCAGCACAGTACAGGGCAGTACAGGGCAGTACAATGTAGTACAGTACAGTGCAGTACAGTACAGTGCAGAACACAGCGCAGTGCAGTACAGTGCAGAACAGTGCAGTGCAGTACACTGCAGTGGAGTGCAGTATAGTACAAAACAGTGCAGTACAGTGGAGTACAGAACAGTGCAGTGCAGTACAGTACAGTACAAAACAGTGCAGTACAGTGGAGTACAGTACATTGCAGTGCAGTGCAAAACAATGCAGTGCAGTACAGTACAGTGCTGTGTAGTAAAGTACAATGCAGTGCAGTACAGTGGAGTGCAGTACAGTACAGTGCAGTACAGTACATTGCAGTACAATGGAGTGCAGTACAGTACAAAACAGTGCAGTACAGTGCAATGCAGTACAGAACAGTGCAGTACAGTGCAGTGCAGTACAGTGGTGTACAGTACAGTGCAGTACAAAACAGTGCAGTGCAGTGCAGTGCAGTGCAGTGGAGTACAGTACAGTGCTGCGCAGTACAGTACAATGCAGTACAGTGCAGTACAGTACAGTGCAGTACAGTACTATGCAGTGCAGTGCAGTACAGTGCAGTACAATGGAGTGCAGTACAGTACAGTGCAGTACAGTACAGTGCAGTACAGGGCAGTACAGTGCACTGCAGTACAGTACAGTACAGGGCAGTACAGTGCAGGGCAGTACAGTGCAGTGGAGTGCAGTACAGTACAGTAGAATATAGTGCAGTACAGTGCAGCACAGTAGAGTATAGTGTAGTACAATGCAGTACAGAGCAGTACGGTGCAGTACAGTACAGTACAGTGCACTGCAGTACAGTACAGTACAGTGCAGTACAGTGCAGCACAGTAGAGTAGAGTATAGTGTAGTACAATGCAGTACAGAGCAGTACGGTGCAGTACAGTACAGTACAGTGCAGTACAGTGCACTGCAGTACAGTACAGTACAGGGCAGTACAGTGCAGTACAGTGCAGGGCAGTACAGTGCGGTGGAGTGCAGTACAGTACAGTAGAATATAGTGCAGTACAGTGCAGCACAGTAGAGTATTGTGCAGTACAGTGCAGGGCAGTACAGTGCAGTATGTACAATGCAGTACAGTGCAGTACAGTACAGTGCAGTACACTGCAGGAATGTAGTGTGCAGAGCTAAACTGAGACTCAGAGATGCCTGGCTGGTGGTGAGGGAGTGTTTGTTTTTACCTCTCTGCCGTCCCTGAATGCTCCTCAGTGCCAGGATGTTCTGCTCGTCGGAGAGAAACTGCTTCATCTTGTGGAAAGGCTCCTTCCCGCGGATGGTCAGCTTGCTCCAGGGTTTGGGCCGAGCCAGGATTTCGCTGACCGAGCCTTGGGACAGGCCCAGGACGTAGTGCCCAAACACCCGTTGCCCAATGTTGTGTTTGATCAGCTGCTCCTTCACCTGCCGGGCGATTTCGGCTGTGTCCATCTCCTCGCCCTCCGAGACACTGCCCGCCCCCTCGGAGCGGCTGGGGGAGGGCGCTGTGCCGCTGGCATCAGGGCTGGCGGCGGGTGGCAGGGGGCTGGAGGCGTAGTGCGGGGGGGCAAACAGCAGGGCACCGGCCGAACTCTCCTGTGGGAGGAGGGGGGTTTCGTTAACATGACTTTACACTGAGAAAATTTCACACAGACTGAGCTGCACATAACAACTTTTACCTTACACAACAACTGACACAAATCATAAAAAATGAAGTCAGCACAACCAATTATTTAACTAGTTTAACTAGTTTAAGGTTAACTGTTTACCTTACAACTTAACATAAACATTAATGGCCATAGAAAATGAAGTAAAATAAGTAAAAGAATGAACAACATATTCTTCTTATTATTATTATTATATTCATATTACAGGTGAAACTTCATCTTTAATGTATTGTTTATGAGTTGTTGGGTAATGCTGCTCTGTTCTAGTAAAGATTCAAATAATTCAATTTTAAAACGATTCTTAAAGATTCAAATCAAAATCAAATTATTTTCAATGTAATTAATTTGTTGCAATTGACAGAATTATATCTTAAAGAATAATAGTTACTTGTTAAACAACGTGTTACTTATATCATAACAAAAATCAGTAAATAAAAGAAAGTGTCAAGAGGAGCTATTAAGGCAGTAGAGGAACGCACTACCTGAACAGTAAAAACACTCCAAGGTTTAATTTGATCTGTGTGTTTGAAAGCGGCAGGGTGGTCTGGGTGGGTCTGTACCTGCAGTGCTTTGGTATAGAAGTTCTGCATGAGCTGGCGCTGAAGCAGCGAGCTCAGGGCCACTTTTCCTGCCAGTGGGGGGAAGGTGGCACCCACGCTGGCGACAGCAGGTGTGAAGAAGTCCGGCCCGATGCCCGTGGGGGAGAAGGGGTGGGCACCGTTGGCACTGGCAGCAGATTCAGAGGTAGCAGTGCCCGCCCTCATGAGGAGCTGAGGTGGGGAACCCTGCGTGGTGCTGGTGGGCACGGGAGTGGCAGGAAGACGTTGGGGACTCTCCACTGGAGGAACTTTACCTTCAGGATCCACGAACGCTGCAGGACAGAACACACACACACACACACACACACCAACATATGAACCACATGTATGAGAGCTGAGAGGGTAAAAGCAGTAGTGATGTGTTACAACTATAATTTCTATAAGACTCAGTACAGCACGGGCTACCAGCCATCACACACCACCTCCCTTCTGCTTTGTGGGGGGTGGGAGAAAGAGTCTGGGTGGGTGCTTTTATTTATAAGGTCAATCAGATTTGATGCTTTAACCAGGACACTCTTTTGTGTGTTTTTATTCTAATATGTAACATCTGAATTTTTTTTAAGATTAGAATTAGATTAGATTCAAATTTGTCATTGTACATAATACAAGTACAAAAACAGGTTGATTTTTATTATCTTTTTAAAACTGGGGACAGTCGGAGAAGATCCGATCTCCATGGTGAGCTGGTTCCAGCAGGGGGCAGAATAACGACAGGGTGGCATTTCACCCTGTTTAGTTTCTGATCTGGGCTCCACCATCCGACCAGCTCAGCTGAGCTAAGAGACCTGACATCAAACATCTCGGAGATGTATTTAAGGCCCAAACCTCGGAGTGACTTATAAACATACACAACATACCATATACGTAAAACTCTGAACTCAGTTGTGTATCTGACTAGAAGCCAGTGTAAGGACTTGAGGAGTGGAGGATTGTGCTCTTTTCTCGGTTTTAGTTAAAACTCCAGCAGCAGCATTTTGAAGACGTTCTATCTGTCTAATGGTCGTTTTGGGAAGGCCAATGAGATGAGCCTTGCAATAATCAACGCTGCAGTGATCAGAGGAGCTTGTAGGTCTACATCACATCACATCACATTACATCACATTACATCACATCACATTACATTACATCACATTACATCACATCACTTTACATCACATTACATCACTTTACATCACATTACATCACATCACTTTACATCACATTACATCACATCACATCACATTACATCACATTACATCACATCACATTACATCACATCACATCACTTTACATCACATCACATCACATTACATTACATCACATCACATCACTTTACATCACATTACATCACTTTACATCACATCACATCACTTTACATCACATCACTTTACATCACATCACATTACATTACATCACATCACTTTACATCACATTACATCACATCACATCACTTTACATCACATTACATCACTTTACATCACATCACATTACATCACATTACATCACATCACTTTACATTACATCACACCACATCAATTACATTGCATCACATCACATCACATTACACCGCATCACTTTACATCACATTACATTACATCACATCACTACATCACATCACACCACATCACAATTACATCACGTCACGTCACATTACATCACATTACATCACTTTACATCACATCACATTACATCACATCACTTTACATCACATCACTTTACATTACATCACACCACATCAATTACATTGCATCGCTTCACATTACATTACATCTCACCGCATCACTTTGCATCACATTACATTACATCACATTACATCACATCACATTACATCACGTCACATTACATTACATCACATCACATCACATTACATCACATTACATTCATCTGACAGACACTTTTATCTAAAGCAACTTACAATACGTAGTATTTTAACTCATGTCCTCTGGGATCAACAACGTTTTCTGACTCTGATTCTTAAACACTCGAGTTTCAGAACAGTGTGAGAACCAGATGAGAGTTCTAAGTGCTAAATCTTTATACCAGGGGTCCTACGACAGTGATGTAACCTGAATTTTGGTCGAAACACACCCGAGCCTCAGTCACTCACCGATCCTAACACAGTAAAAGCATAATCTACATATACTGTGCTTATACACTGTACTGTAGTAACAGAAAAACAGAATGTCGTAGGTAAGCGTACCATGGGGCGGCGACTCCCTCACTCATACGCCGTGTTACTGCGCATTCTGTGTATTCTTCGCCATGCGCAACCAAACTAGATAGATAGATGCTTTATTGTCACTGTGTCAGTACAACGAGATGATGTTTGGGGCTGTAAACTCGTAACGTCGTATTGTCGTAGCCCGAGGACCCCCGTATAGGGAACAGTACAAGAAGCCAGGCGGTGTGTCGGGAGCGCAGGCGCTCTCTGAACAGGGGAGACTTCGGGAGGTTTTTGAAGATGGAGGTCTGAGTGCCCCCAGACAGCCCCAGCCCAGGTTAACGCCGCCGTGAGGAGGTGGAATGATGGGTTGCTTGTGATGTCACTAACACCCAGCGGCTGGTCGGGTGGACCGTTCCGCGTGAGCGTGGCCTCAGACCGCGTTCCTTCTGCTTCGGTGCGCGCTCCGCCGGCGCGGGCCAGGAGGGGCTCGGCTGGAGTCTGATCCGTACTGAGGGAAACACTCCGGCGGGCACGTCCACATACAAACACACATCTACAAACACACACCTTCGCGTGGGACACCTGCTCACACTCGCACTGCATTAACTTTCCCCAGGGCGCGCGTGGGTGTCGGGTCGAGTGTCTCAACTCAGAGCTTTACTGCACAGAACAGACTGGCTAACGGTACGGATGGCTGATACGACAACAGCGTGGCATTTTTCACACATAAACTCATCTTTCAAAGGCGTACAAACAAACTACAACAAAGTGCAGCAGAGCTATGAGTACTAAGAATAATGGAAACTGTCACTAAATAAAGTCTTAAGAATTCTCCTTTTTTCCCTAATCTTTGTGTCCACAGTGCTCCACGTCCACTGAAATGTCTTTGGAGTGCAAATTTTGACTCTTTACTTTAGAACTGCAGATACAGTGCTAACACTAGAAGTAAACATTTACGCAAATCTTCTCTGTAAATACATTCCCCAAAACCCAAAACCTCTCAACACACTCAAAATCCTCCTACTCTTCATTACGGTGGAGCAAAACTCTGGATGTAGTTTAGGACGCAGTATGACTGTCAGCGTTAAAAATGAATAACCCTATAGCAGCTTATGCATATAATTATGCAGAAATTTCAAAAAATCGGTGGAGTTTCCCTTAGAGGCTTGTTTTTAAAAGGCTCATCATTAAATGTTAAACAGATTTCCATTCACATTTAAATCCCAAATGAGATGCATGAGCTCCATGGGGTAGTCCAGAGGTGTACTGGCCTGACATTTCCAGCCACACACACACGCACATATATACAAATACACAAACGCTGCACGGTTAAAGGGCAGCCAGGGGAGATAAAAAAGCAAAAACAAAAGCGAGGCCTTCATTATCATTTAGCTCTTCAGGAAATGGTGAAGCTCTTCCAAGCCCAGGGCCTGCAACACACTGTCTTTGGGACCCCCACCCCACACACACTCATTCTTAGGAGAAGTGACCTTAAAGACTGTCGCCTCCAAACCTTTCTCGTCACGACCTGTTTGAGCTGATACTCCTTTTGTTTATTTTTCTCCGAGCGGAATTAAATAATACATCAGACTTACAGGAAGTTATAAAGTCCCATCAGGTCACAAACCAAAGTAAAACTCACTGCAGTTCTGGTCTGGAGAGCGGAAGCTGGCGGCAGGTCAGGAGCCTCTCAATAGTAATGGATTCTAACGGTGTCTTAAATATCAGCGAAGTTGGGGTTCAGAGTTCGGGGCTTTAGTCGTTCGCGTATTTTTTCTTAGAACCGAGCTGTGCTGGATATCGCGGAAACCGCAGATATCCTACACATTTTTTTTGCTTTTTTTCATGGCAAAAATATTATTTAGCAATTTTGTAACATTAAAAATGGATGTAAATGCCATATAAAATATAACTGTATACATTTTTTGATACTGTGGAGAGAAACACAAAGAAAGGCGTCTTGGGATGGTGAAACACCGCTGTACTCAGAGGCGGGAGGTTTGAAA
>JBBJLS010072811.1:0-29511 GCA_037577275.1 Bryconaethiops microstoma
AGAGAAAGAGAAAGAGAGAGAGAGAGAAATTTGTGGGAGTGCGCACACACACACACACACACACACACACACACACACACACACACACACACACACACACAAACAGCTGTAGATTGTACAAAAAGTGAACAGAAAAAAAGGGATAAGTTGTCTCTTATTTTTTCCATGGCTGTATATTACAGCAGTAACATATTCATAATACATATAGACATAAGCTACACATGGAGAAATAAAAAAGAAAAAAATTGAATAAATAAAAAATAACAGTGACATTATTTTTTCCCTTTAAAATACATCTGTCAAGTTTTTGGGGGGAGTAAATAATTGTTTCATGCCATTACTTCCTGTTTCTCCATTTTCAGGTGTAGCAGACATTCACCACCGCTAAGTGAAAAACATCCCAGCCTGCAGACTCCCCAGAGCAAACAAGCCACAACCTCACACTCACACTAGCACACAAATACGTGCCAAAATATGTCCGTGCCCTGATCCGTGGAGGGGAATGAGGGCACAAATGAGGATGGAACAGTCACTCAACTCTCTTTTTGCCAGCCCCCCATACTCTCCCCCTGAAGGTGGTTTGTTTCAGAAAGCCAATAACACCAGCATGTTGTTGCAGAACATGTTTGAAAAAGCATAAGAGTGCTCTGGTCTTTGTCCAGCTAGACATGCCATAAATCTGCAGATATGCTATAGACCTACCAAGTACAAAGCCAGACAGGACATTCACAGGAAGGCCCCAGATTATTTTTGTTTTTCACTGACAGGGGAGTTAACTCAGGAGAAAGCCAGAGGGTTCAACTGGCCACAGTGAACAACTCAAGTCGTTTGTCTTCTTGTTGTTCAATCTTGTGCTGGACTTAAATGCTCTTCCTTTCTCCAACTCTACAGCCTCTTTCAAAATGGGCCCATGCACCGGACTGTGCTAAATCTAATTCCACCCTTTAATTCTTTTATTTACAGTCAATAAAGCCATTCCAGTCAAAACAGTTATTCATTTTCAAGAGATATTTCTGAGGATCATATTTTGATCAGATATACAATCATAATAAACTTGATCATGATAAACGTGCAGGATAATAAGATAATAAGATCATAACTAACTTTCATAATAAACTTGCATGGGGAAGGTGAACAAGAAGGTTGTTTTTCCAAAACTGTTATTAAAATTCTAAGAAGCATGCAAGACCTGACACACGACCAAAATGTACCTATCACTTTTCATTTAAGAGTGTTGTAAGAATATCAGAGGATTAGTCAACTTATTTCTAGCGTTAGTTTATCTTTTACCAATGTATTGAATAGTATGTAAAAACAGGAGTTCACCCACATTAGAGCTGCACCGTCATTAGAGGTGCATTCAGTAGTGTATTATGTGAAGCATGAAAATGTGTTGTTTGGGACACAGCCATCATGTTACTTATTTCATGAAATGATAAGTGAACGTTATATGCCAGTAGACCATTTCCCTAGATAAAAAAAATAAAAAATACTTCACACAAAAAAGGGTCTTGAAATATGTGAGAAATTACTAGTTTTAGTCTGAGAAGCCTTTTTGTGTAGAGTCCTCATGATTTCCCTCTGCCTGTTTGGGTACAAAGACATGTTAGATTAATAGGAAATGCTAAAGTGCCACCAGGTATGTGTGTATGTATGTGTGTGTATGTGTGTGTCTCTCTCTGTCCCAGTTCTGTGATGAACTGGCAATCTGAAGAGGCTGTTTCTCCTCTTTTTACCCTGTGACCCTGGTTCAGGATGAGACGCTCTGAGAATGAATGAATGTGTGAATTTTTGCAGTAAAGCAAATAAATAGATACAGAGTTTGTAATTATTCACCCAGTAATAAACACATGCAAACCCTGTATTAACATGCTCCTTATCCTGTATGTAGTTGAGCTCTCCCCTCTCCTGTTCAGGGGTCCTGGGTAGATGTTGGCAAACCATTAATGATTTCCTGGCACAGTGGCATGTCCAGTTCAGCAGTGAAGGTAAGGCTCCAGAATCCCTGTCTCTTCAACAACAGGTGCAACTGATTGTCATTAAGCTAAACGTCCCTTTGATGGTTGAGGGATTTGCTTTGCGTCTCCACTGCGGTGTTAAGTTCACATAGCCTGTCACTGGAGTGATTTTATGAGTTCCAGATTGACGAAGGGGACATGGATGGAGAAACAGATGCGCAATTGATTAAGCTGACAAGTCAGCCACACTGTGGTCATGTTCAAGAAAGCGTTCCATTGTGGTTGAGTTTTCATGTTCCTGAGAATCTCTGGAACTGGAACATGCGCTTCATCCTATAAAGCACATAAGCTTTTAAGCAATCTGTTGTGAAGTAAACATGGTTAAATAGCTGGATAAAAGAGAGGCTTGAGAAATGAGTATATGTGAGGGGATAACATTCTGATGGTCCACATGCAATTTCTGAACGCTTTTAGAAATAAAAAAAAAAAGTGCTACAAACAATTCTTTGAGAAGAACCTGTTTCTTGAAGTAGAGATTTGTGAATGTGAGAAATTTATAATGGTTTAAATAACCTTCACGTTATGTAAATATAGAGTTATTCTTAGAACTTTTGCCTTATGTGCTTAATCAATTGCATTTCAAAAGGTTCTTCACACTCACACAAATGTTTGAGAACCACACTCACACAAACTCATAAAAAGCAGTGGTCCCCGAAAGCAGTGGTTCTCAACACGGTCACCAGAATGCTGATACCCAAGTCCACATTTTTGCTCAAACCCAATTTACAACACTAAGGTATAGAGCAAAATGTTTGAGAACCGCTAATTATTCAAAGGTTCAGAGGTTCAAAAGTTCTTTAGGGAACTAAAAGAGACTCATGTATGTAACTGCCCCAAGCACAAGTGTAAACCAAAAAAGCAAATGGACACTAGCACATCTTGGCTGAGTGACTAGATTTTGTTTATGGAAATAATTGTCTAACTCTCTGTAAGATGTTCTGTGAAGTGACATTTTCTTGGAAACTCAGCCACGGTTGAGAGTACTGGCAAGATCTGATAGAAATCAACCTGATGAATAATCCCATTCTCTGACCTCACTACACGTACATTAGTCTGACGTCAGTAACATGAGCACAGGTCAGGTGTGTAACATATTGATGTGAGCTCTGTGGTGGGTTGAAATGGGACCATTGGGCATTGGGTTTTGCAATACAATCTGGCACACCTAACCCAAGCAATGTTAGCTTAACTATCTGTCCTGGAAGCTTGTGAGTCCCCAGGGATGATTTTCCCAATAACCTGTCAGAAGGAATTAAGCTTAAACTGTACTTCAGGTAAAACATGGTGTGGTCATACACTTAAATAACTTCATACATGGTTCTAATTTAATTTATTTAGCCCACGTCTGTGCTTTACAAGTTAGAGGTGAAAGAAATTACACGAGAAAGTGCAGCAGTCTCTGTGGAATCATATGTGAATTGATGCTGGGTATCCAATTTTCTGACTATTTGAGACTTTTCAAGTCAAGTAGGTTTATTGTCACTCCAGCTATATAGACAGTACACAGTCAAATAAAACAATGGTCCTCCAGGATAATGGTGCAACACAAGAACAAAAACAGAAAAACAAGACTATGCAAATCCAACAGGAAAGCCTTTTGAGAAACTTTGGGAAATCTTTGAGGGTTTTCTTTTAGATGTTTTTGAGTTGTTCCTTATGTACTGTAAGTTTAGATGTTTGAGAGATGTGAAACATGATTAGCCATCCAGGTCAAACTGATTAGGGTTATATGAATATAGGTAAGGCAAGGACCGCCTCAAATGGGGGAATGCTTTTTGCCCTAACAGCCATCCGATTCAGTTCTAGTCTTAACATTTCTTTGTCAACTTGCCTTCACCACTTAACCATTGGGGAATCCCTTATGCCCTATGCCCCAGTATGCCTTGTGATGTCAATCAGTGTGCAGCAGTGTTAGCTTGCATGTTGCTATATGTATTTTGTTTTTCAGCTTGTCAATGGCCTTGAAGTTGTTTGGCACATTTTAAGGCCCAACAGTGCTAACTTCCTCTGGACCATTCTACCAGAATGGTCTCTTTTGAGAACTCCGGGAAATCTTTGAAGGTTTTTCTGAAATGTTTTTGAGTTGTTCCTTACATACTGTAAGTTTAGATGTTTGAGAGATGTGAAACATGATTAGCACTGTTGAAAATCAGTTTGCCATCCAGGACAAACTGATTGAGGTCATATGAATACAGGTAAGGCAAGGACAGCCTCAAATGGGGGAATGCTGTTTGTCTGAACAGTCTTCCAATTCAGTTCTGTTCTTACCATGGTTTTGTCAACTTGCCTTCATCACTTGACCATTGGGGGAATCCCTTATGCCATCTTAGGGGCTGTTCTAGTCCTGTATTATTTAAAGTAAATCATGTTAGACGACCCTTTGGATGAGTCAAAAAAACTGTTGGCTTTAGCTGTGTACCAGCATTTAGAATCATGTGAGAAACATCAAAAGGATTAGTTTGCCTTCAGGTCCATGTGGTGCTACCATCTCCAAAAACAACTCAAACTCAACTATTTATACCCAAGCCAAAGAAAGATTAAAAGTGCTCCTGAAAGAAGTCATGCTCCTTTTGCTGTTCCAATCTGGGAAGCAGCCATTTTGTGAGGAGCAAAGAATATCTTTGCATGCTTAAAGACATTATGTCTGTTCTATTGTTGTGGCGCAAGCAAATGCAGAAATATAAAAAAAAAAAACACCTCTGTCACACACTGTAGTGAACTGAGATGTTCCAATCCTGATGTTTCGTCTTACCCACAAATATCACTGGAATCTTTAAATTACAATGTTGTTTTGAAATACAATTAATGCTCCATACATGCTACAAGCAAGCTAACACTCCTGCACATTGAAATGATGTTGCATGAAAGTAAGTTTATAATCAATCCTATTATAACAACTTCTTCAAGCTGATAACTACTACTGACAAAGCAACTTAACTTTTTCAGCTTCTCACTGACCTTGAAGTTATTTGGCACATTTTAAGGCCCAATCGTGGCAACTTTCTCTGGACCATTCGACCAGAACTGTCTCTACCAGCTTGTCTCGAGCAAATTGGCAGGATCAGCCCCAGACCAGCAAAATAGAAGGATTTGGTAGCAAAATGCAGCTTTATTCAGTTGGGTTTGATCCAGATTGGCTACAAGAATAGAGCTCCCCCATTTCCTTAATAACACACAAGTGAAACCGCGCCTGAAACATGATGATTAACCACACTTAAACTGACTGGAGGTTTAGGTTAATTTAGAGCACTGAGGTTTGGAACAGATAGTTGTTTTTGAGGCTTTATGTGTGCATGGTTGTGAACATCACAAATCAAAACATTTCCTTTCAACCGAACAGCACTGATGAATAACACAGTCTCAGAGTTGCGTAGCTCCATTTTCACGTTTTCAGTGGGTTAATTAAAAGATTCTGTTTTTCTCTTCAGGAAATTAAAATGGTCTTTCCAGTAAGACTGTTGCTTAATGAAAAGATAAGGCGAAACAACATAGCCAGGCTTAAAGATGGTTCACCCAAGACCAGAGCTCTTGTCAAGACCACCTTTGTTGCGTCCGAGTGCAAATCCAGGACTAGTTGAGTACAAGTCAAAGCCAAGTCCAAAGAGGTCCAAGACCAAATTAGAGACGAGTTAAGACAGAGACAGAAAAGAAAGAGCTTTCTTCAAGACTTACTGGCCTGTTTATACGGTTTGCGTGATGCTAGAGACACAGTATATCTTTAAGATGATATTTTTCACTGTTATTTGCAAAGATCTAAAGGAAAGTGCTGTGTTATCACTGTAGGATCAAATTAGTATTTACTTTATGTAGAGCTGTTTCACTTGATTCACTTGCTAATCTTACATCTGTGGCTGGAATGAAAATGATAAGCGTGGATACACAGCGCATAGAGTGCAGAGATGCGATTTGCAGGCATATGATTGGTGATCAGGTGGACAATGTCAATGTTCATTTTGGATGGAATATGAAATAATTCACCTAATGGCTGTTTTCTAAACCATCTCACTTAATCAGTGATTCTTTTGACTGTTGGAGCTGTTTCCATTTTGTTAAAGGGGCAAGGGGTTGTCATGTTGACTGTTGTGGGTGCTTTTGCTTAGTCAATTGATATATTTGGTCTTAATTCACCGTGGCAGCAGGGATATTTGTCATTTCCTGGACTTGGTCGAGTATGTTTGGAAACTAATTGAGTCCAAGACTAATCAAACTCAAAGACAAATCCGAGTCCAAATACCACCGAGTTCAAGACAAATCAGAGACCACAGAAAAAGCATCTGAAAAATGAACTAGAGTACTGGAGCCCTGACTAAATGTTAAATACCAGATGCACTAGACTTTTTGCAACATGTTTCAGGTATAGAAAGGATGGTCTCTGCTCAAAACATGCATGTGTGTTAGATGAGAAATGAGTGTTAGAACCTAAAATTTGGATATATACATTATACACATGGAAGCACACAGTCCTGTGCAAAAGTCTATACATCCCTCGTCAAATTACACTTCATCTATAAATGTCTTTTATCTGATTGAACTATTGCTGAAATCTCACAAGAGCACAATGTAACTAGGCCTATTTTTGTGGGTTTCCTACCAGCACCAGTCTGAATTTCAGACGCATTACAAGCACATACTGCAGCCACATTAAGTTGCATTTTGTGCTGCGCCTTCTCATGTATGTATTTCTGACCTTGAGTACCTAGTGAAAACAAATTGTTTCTCACACCAATCTTAACCTTGTGCGGTGGCAACCAACTCAGGGCTAGCGAAGAAAGCTTCAGTTGTATAATGGAGCTTTCCATGAAGTCATACATGCCTCCAGCACAGCACTGATGTTATAGAGGGGATGTGGGTGTGCCAACACATGCAATGACTGCATGCTAAGCACTCAAAATTTCTTCAAAGACAAGTGTTTGTTTTCTCATGTAGGCAAAGCTCTTTGAAGTCGGCCCATTTTTAGCACCCCCCCCAAACCCTTAAGCGCACACCAGGGTCATCTTAGTTGGATGTGCTGTCTCACAGTTTCAGAGTGTTAGCATAGCTCTTCAAACAATTCGCAACTTAATTTCAGTTAGTCTCAAAAATTAGCTGTGAAAATTAGCATATTTGAAGGACCTCCAGTCGTTTACTGTACTTGGAATAACGGTAAGGCAGTTTCTTTTGTGTAAGTATGTTGGTATATTTTTAACCATGTAATTTGGGGCCTTGAGTAGACTCTTAATAGGATGGGAACCATAAGCTTTTAACTGAGGTTAGCCACAAAGCAAAGGCCTTTAAATAGAACAGTCAAGTAATAAAATAAATGAATATATTATAGCCTGGTTTAGTTGATTGTATCATTAATTCATGATTTTCAGGGGGAATCTTAAGAAACTTATGTTTGGAAATTCCAATGAGTATCTGAAGCGTGTGAAAAAAAAAAAACATTTGCAGGTTCAGTTGCAGGTTCAGGTTCCTTTATGATGCATCAATGAAGTGTCATGGCCAGTTATTAGTCCCTGCCAATTAAGGTCCTACACAAAATAGGGGCTGCATAGACTAGCTGACTAATAAATCCATTTGTTGGTATTGTATACAGCACTTGACTGATCGAGGTCAATGCTTAAAATACAAAACATCAAGAAAAAAGCTTGGGAACCCAAACCGAAAGTTCTGACGTGGAAATAGTACAGCTGCATCTAAAAATCTGAATGACTAGTTACAAATTTAGTCACTTTGGCAAACTCCGTTCTTATTGTCAAGAACAGTGAAAATCACCTTTCACCGATTTTGTGAATGACGTCATGTATGCTTTTTCTGCAAAAATTTGAACTGAACAGCTTTGCCTTAGTTTTTAAGAACTGCTGACAATATTTCTCCTAATTTCCAAATAAAAATATTGTTCATTAAAGCATAATTTTAAAGGAAATGACAAAACATCAAAATAGTAGAAAAATTGCAGCGTTTACAACGTTTCAAAGAAAACAAATCTCTTGTACACTCTTAAACAAAATGGCAATAATTACCTTTGATGTTTTTCCATCCAACTGGTCACATTGCCAGAGGCAGGGGCGGTCCTAGCCTGTTTGGTGCCCTGGGCGAACACCCCCTCTGGCAAGGCCAGTGAGGCATTCCTGAGACATAGTGGACCTCAGATATGTCTTCACAAGTTTCAGCTTTGAAAAGTTCCTCTCTGCTCAAGCCACAGTTACAGGTAGAGTAACTGCAATTCTCAGAGCAGTCCACAAATTTGGGTATATTTCATGCACAAAGTTCAGCAGCTCAAGAGAGGTCATAGATTTTGAAGTCAGGCACAAAAGCAGCACTGAAGGCCTTACACTGTTCAGTGAGGTCGCCATTTCAGAAATTTGGAAAATGTGTCAGTACTCCAAATTTCTCTCCCACATTTTCCAATGTGGTGAATCTCTTTTGGATGGAAGACACTGTAGCATCAACAACAACATTAAAAAAGGTCACTTCCAGCTTCTTTAGGGCATCGCTCAACGACTCATCAAATGATTCATAAGAGAAATGCCTCTTTGTAGATCTCAGAACAGCCTCTGCGTTCATGTCCTCACACAAATCCTTGCCTGACATTTGTGCAGATGCAAAGCCTTTTGCTCTGTAGTTGCGGAGACCTCTCTCTGTCTTCCTGAGGATACTGACTGCTACATCCACATGCATGTTGGGAGACTGCATGAGCTTGCTCACATAGTGGGTTTGGTTCAGGATGTCATACCACACAAATGCTGAATCTGTATGATCCCACCTCCTCAGACAAAGACTGGGCCTCAGTCTTTATGACTGAGTCTTTTTTGTGGTCTCTCACCTCAATCAAAGCCTCTCTCACTGCAGATGCTGGGTACCTCAGGGGCTCAACGCTGTTGATCTTACTTTCCCACCTTGTTTCAGGCCACATCTTCAGTGTAATGTTTTCTCAGAATGGCCCATCTCTGAGTGGAGGCTGAAAACAAATAACAAGTAACTTGTGGCATCAAGAGATCCCTTTGCAGTATCAGCCACAACCAAATTCAGTGTATGACCTCCACAGGGAACTAAGAGGGCTCTAGGATTCAGTTCCTGCCTTGAATGCCCTTGTTTTTTCCCCTCATGTTGGCCCCATTGTCATATGACTGACCTCTGCAGTCGTCAAAGGGAATTTTCAGCTCTTCCAGCCTGTTTAAAATCATGGATGCAAAACGTTTCCCTGTGGATTCGTCAGCTTCCAAAAAACCCATTAAATACTCCTTAATATGGGGCTTCTCTTGTAATGACACAATCCTAATCACAACTGACAGCTGCTCAGTGGGGCTAATATCTGGAGAGCAATCTAGAATTTTGGAGAAAAACTTTGCCAGCTTGATATCATTAACCATTGTTGAAGTGATCTTTCAACTCAACAAATCAATGAGTTCGTTTTGTACATGGTGACCGAAATAGCTGGTGTGACTGCAAGTGCCTTTCTGGACACGTTAATGTTAATGTGCTCTTGCATTATGGGATCAAACCTTGCCATGAGTTCAACTTCTTTTAGAAAATTGCCATTTGATGGAGAAAACAATGTTTCTGTGTGTCCCCTTAATGATAAATTTCTGATTGCGAGAGACTGAATGATAGCAGTGAGATGAGTCAGCGCCGCTCTCCATCTTATTTTCTCAGCCTGCAGAAGTGCCATCTCTTTTCTGTCAATTGTTTCACCTTTTTTAATCCTCACTACCAGTTCTTTACATGCTTCCATGGAGTTATGTTGTTCAGGACTATTGTCATGTGAGGTGAGAAGAGAACTGGCATGCTTCTAATCTGTCAGTCCAGGACTTTTTAAATTGATGTGTCTTTTATAAAACAGCTTGCAGCAGAAGCAAAAAAGGCTGTTGTTTTTTACTAGCCGGCTTCTAGGCATCTTTTCACCGCTAACTAGTGTTTTCTTAAAATACTGGTGGTGGCAACTTCTTCCATGACCCTCATTTCTAGGGAAAACAAAGTCAGGTCCTTACTTGGTCCTTTGCAAACCAGCTGTATTGGAATGCTGTCAGTGATATCTGAAGGCCAGTTTGCAGGGTCCGTAGGCAGGGGCTCATCCTCAGGGGGTTCAGCTCCCGGCATTCTCCAGGCATACATTTGCATTAGTATACACAAGTTATTTGGAATACACAGCATTCATAGTGGCGGAACAGTCTTTGCAAAATATTATACAACACACACACACACACACTCAGGCTACACACAATCAAACCTGAAGTGGCCGCAATTGGGTCTTCATCCTGGGGACATATGTGGCTGAGGAGGTGACAGCTCCTCATCTTGGGCAGAGGCAGTAGAAGAGGCTGCTCCAAAATATTTCAGTAGTGCCCCTGAATAGAAACCCAATATAAAACTCTGATACATGCAAGCATCATTTTCATAATTAAAACAAGCATATATTTTTGCCCAATTTATCAAATATTCAGAATTATATGTATAACAAGCATTTTATTGAATAGGCTATCACAACATCAGTGTTTGGAAGTAATGCATTACTCTGTAATTACCGTAAGATAACTTTCCTAAATAATGCAGCCTAATAGTGTAAGAGATTTTTTTTTTGCTAAGTCAGCTAGACTACAACAGAATACTATCATCCGGTTTTAGCGTAAACGGCTAACAAACAGCCATTAAAATTCGTCCTACACTGAGAATAGGAGACAAATCAACAATACACCTCTTCCAGTTAATGGCTAATTAATATTATGCTAAACACGGTCCAAAAAATTTAATAAGCCACACCAGGTCTGCTGTCTGTCTACCGTTTACTATCATAGCCAAGTGGCTAATAAACGTAAACAGAAGTGTTCCCTATCCCTACTAATCAATGTTATGTTGTT
The DNA here is from genome assembly GCA_037577275.1 of Bryconaethiops microstoma. Classification (NCBI taxonomy): domain Eukaryota; kingdom Metazoa; phylum Chordata; class Actinopteri; order Characiformes; family Alestidae; genus Bryconaethiops; species Bryconaethiops microstoma. Next base: position 10,856 of record JBBJLS010072811.1, read on the forward strand.
TCAGGATACATGTCATGCATCCATAATACCTGCCATTATCCAATGACACATCTGCTTACCTTTATCTTCTGCTCGTTTCTCCTCCTCTTCTTTTCTACTTTTTATAAACTGATCACCTGATGGCTTTGACCTTTTCTTGTCCATCTTCCATGCATGCACAGCAGCAGCAAGCAGGCGCACCGAGGGCCCTCGAGCTCACTTCCCGCATATATGGGTGTGATAGAATTTAGAAATGACATCGGTGTAAATTATAAGTCTTTATTATAATGTCTGGTGCTTTTGTGTGTGTTTGTTTGTTTTTATTTTGTTTTATTCTGCGAGCTGGTTATTAGACGCCGCTCCAGCCAGGCAGAGAATCCCCCGCCGCTCCGCCCCCCCGCCCCTCTCCTCCCTGTGCTGCAAGAAGCAAGAAGCAAGAAGCAGGCGCACCTCGCAAATGGAGGACGCCCTTACTCCCCGCAAATGGGCGATAGAAAACCGATCCGTGCGGATGCAATCCCAAAAAATGCGCTGGCATGATGTCGGGGCAGCATGGGCGCGCGCGCGCAAAAAAAATTGCCGATGCCTATAATGCCGCCCCCACCACGATGCCGCCCTGGGCAACGGCCCATGTCGCCCATATCAAAACCCGCCACTGGCGAGAGGAGAGTGTTGATTACAGCAGTGTTTTTATACTTTTCCTCATTAAATAAGATGTGATTCAGGTGATCACAAATCAGTCCGTCATGAAGCAGAATGAGGTGCTTGTGTAGGAATTTAACAGACACTGGCATGGAATGGTTGTCATAATCATAGAGATGCTGATTAAAAAATAAATTGCAGTGGTCTCTTATTTTTTCCTTTCTTTTTTTATCTTCTTATTTGTGTGCATATATTTGTGAGAATTTTTGTGTTTGTGTATATGTGTACCTGCTCTCCTCGAACTCTGAATGGTCCTTTAGCTGCCGCCATCTCGTACAGCGTCACTCCCAGAGTAAAATAATCCACTGTGTAATTATACTCTATACTCTGCAGCAGCTCCGGAGCCATAAAACCTGAGAGAGATATTTTGACTTTTGAACACCTTTATTCAGTCGAATATTTAGTTAATCACATCTCCATTGTGAGTCACCAGTAAAAAATGAAAACCACTTCTTTTATTATATTTAGAAACATTTGATCAGAAAAACATTTTTATTGAAGGTAAGCAGATTGTTCGCGTTCTTGTAAAAAGCAAAATCAATGATAATGTGTTGTTCCACCCTAAACAAATATAAAACATTAATGTCTTGCCCATCCTGAGCCTAAAACTCTCCCAAATGTAGAGCTTTGCTTGGCCTATAAAAACAATTGGCCAAAAAGCATTCGTCCCGTTGAGCTTTGGAATATTTACCACCAAAGATAAAAAATGTATTACTGAGTCTGATCCCTGAGCAGGAGCTCATTAGTCCTGAACTTGATCTGGTACTAAAGGGCCAGTAACATTGCCATGAAGAGACAAAGTGGTGATCAGAGAGAGGAACAGGAGCAGTACAGCAGTTTGTAAATAAGCCTTTGTTTTAGTTTTGAACATAAATTGTGTATACTAAAGCAGCAGAAAACATATTAGAATATCATTTTCATCCATGTGTATTGTCTGGACTTAGATAAGGTCTCTCTCCAAATGTAAATCAAATCATAATAATATATTAAAGACCCCAGAACAGCAGCTGAAGCAGTATAAGGTTCCACATAAATTCTATCAAATGTGTTCTTCAAAGTGGAACTGAAAAGACCAAATAATGCAATAATACTCTCTCATGAAAGATTATTTTAAAATTTTGTTCAGTCTTTTTAAAAAAGCAACCTGTTCTAGGCCGACATTTGGTCCATAAACATTTACAAAATCAGTCCATGCAGGTGAAGCTCAACACAAAGTGCCAGTCCAGGAAAAGGTTCTATAACCATTGGTTGTTGTACAGGAAACCTTTGGTGAGAACAGCTGAGTCATGATTGAATATCACCTGACCTCTCATTCCGTCTGTAACTGAGTAAACCTGACCACCCCCACCCCCAAATTCAGACTCAGGCTGGAGCCGAAACTATTTCTCCTAATCACTTTGTGTCTCCTGTAGGAAAACATCTGATTTAACATTAACAAACACTGTGGCCCTTGTAGCAGCATCTCAGAATCCATTGATATTTAGTGAACTAAATGTCATCAAGGCCATAAAGCTGCTTAAAAGGACTGATGACAAACTACTAAGGAAACAAAACTAACAGTGTTCCTTAATTTCTTAAAATCATTTAAAAAGATTTCATCACAAAGGCATCAGGCTTTTAGGCTTTTGCTGTCCTTCAGTGCCGTTTATGAAGAAGTTGGTCTGTTGAAGAGCGTAGAATTTGGGTCTACCTGCAGTGGTTTTCGAGTCAATGGAGGCCTGCAAGCCTTTCCAGACCTCCCAGTTATGTGTGAGTCTCTGTGTATTCGTAGTCATTATCAGACTCTAGCGAACATTTGGCTTAGTCTCTGGATGTTCTGCCGCGGTCTGGTCTGTATTTATTTCACTGCAAGGATTGCCAGGAGTTTGTTCGCTCACTGTGCTGCCCACAGCAGCCCCTGCTATGTCCAGGGCAGTCTCCTCTACAGGCCCGGGCCACATCGAGAATGGGGTAATCAGTAACTGTGGGTGGGGGCTTGGATATACTTACAGCCCTACACTGACACACAGTCATCCACTAACACTGCAGGCACACTCTTAGTCCTCTGCTGACATTGTGGGCTCCAGACTAACTTACAGTCCTCTATACCTACACCATGACACTTACAGTCCTCCACTTATGTCGCTAATTGCCTCACTCTCATGCCTCTACACATCTCTGACTATTACTTCATTTGACCATCTGCCTTCCAGAACAGCCCCCTGTTCCTACATTTCAGGTCTCATACTGCTGCAACCTCTGCAACCCCTCTACCACTCATTTTTCATCAATCGTGGCAGTCATCAGTAGTCAATTCTCTGAATCACAGTTAGTCAACCCTTGTCCCACTATACCTACTCAGGATGAAAGTGCATCACTACTGTTTTTTACCCCTCTCACAGAGAGTGAGGTATCCAAACCCCTGACTTGTGGCTGTCCTAATACATGTCTGCTTGACCCTATCCCTAGATGGCTCTTCCAAGCCACCTCTTCAACCATCATACCTACTATCATGCAGGTGGTTAATGCCTCAATAACCACCAGAACATTTCCTACAAGATTCAAACAAGTCTCTGAATTCTCAGGAATGACCTCCTTGATCCTTACCAGTCTGGTTTCAAGAGCTGCAATTCCACTGAAATGTTCTGTGACTGAAGCTTTAAAATTGGCCAGAGTGAAAGTTCAGTCCTCAGTGCTTATCCTTCTGGCTGTATCAGCAGCCTTACAGACATCCTACTATCATTTTTCTCAAACATGGCCATCTCAGGCAGAGCTCTTTCTTGCTTCAAATCTAACCTCTCTGGGTGTTCATTTAAAGCATCATGGTTGGAATGAACATCTCCATTGTATCAGCTACCCAATGGAGTCCCCCAAGGCTCAGTACTGAGCCCCCCATTCTCTGCAATTAACACCACCTCCTTGGGCTTGATTATCCGCTAACGCAGTTTTTCTAATCACTGCCGGACAGCTATACCTGTCCTTCCCGCCAGATGACCACATCGTCTCAGTATGCATCACAGCTTGTCTAGACATATCAACATTAAATCTTGCCAAGATGGAACTTCTTGTTATCCCAGCCAAACCTTCTGTCCATGAAAATATCAATATAAAAATAGCTTTGTCACCCCTCACCCCGTCCAAGGTGTTGAGAAACCTGGGTGTCATGATTGATAACCAGCCATCTTTCTCTGACCACATCGCAACTGTGTCTCGGTCATGTCATTTTGCCTTGAAAAACATCAGAAAAATCAGCCCACACCTGACTCAGTCTGCCACCCAACTCCTGGTACATGCCATGGTTACCTCTCACCTAGATAACTGCAATGCCCTCCTAGCGGGTGTCTCAGCTTTTACGATAACACCCTTACAGCTGGTTCAAAATGCAGTTCGGCTGGTCTTCAACCAACCCATTGCTAGTTGACATACACTGGCTACCCATGGCTACCTCAATTAAAGTCAGGTCACTAACTCTTGCCTACTGAGTGACATCTGGTTCTGCACCCAGCTACCTTAATCCTAACTTTCAGGCTTACATTCACACTCGTTTCCTCCACTCTTCCAAGGAACATCCCTTCCATCTGCCATCCCTACACACAAGGCAAACCCAATCCAGACTCCTCATTCATGGCTCTCCACTGGTGTAATGAGCTACCTAAGGTGACCAGAGCGACAGAATCTTGAACCCTTCTGAAGACTCATCTATTCAGAGAACATCTCCTCTCCTGGTGCACTATCTATCTTTTTAACTACTCCCTGCACTGAGAATTTAGTGCTTAGAACTCTCCTTTGGTTCTCACACTGTCCTGAAACTTAAGCGTCTCCTCAAATTGTACATCGCTTAGGATAAAAGCGTCTGCCAAATAAATATAATGTAATGCTGATGTGTTGCTGGTTCATTGCAGCTGTGTTAGTGGTGTGTTGCTGGTACATTACTCATGCATTGCTGGTGTGTTGCTGGTATGTTGCTGGTATGTTACTGGTGCATTGCAGGTGTGTTGCAGTTGTGTTGTTGGTACATTTCTGGTGCGATGCTGGCTTGTTGCTGGTGTGTTGTTGGTGCATTGCTGGTATATTGTTGGTGTGTTGCTGGCGTGTTACTGGTGCATTTCGGATCGGTTGCTGTGTGTTGCCAGTACATTGCTGATGCATTGCTGCACACTGGCCAATCAGGACATTGGCTCTCCAGGACACTAGCTCTTCAGGACACCAGCCCTACATGACACTGACCCTACAGGACTCCAGCCCTCCATGACACCGGCCCTCCAGGACACAGGACCATAGCTCTGCACACCTAGCTTACAGCTTCACAATAGTTGCACAGGAAAAACATTTGTTGGCCGAGCCTATAGAGGTTAATACAGCTAAAACAATGGCTTTAAACTCTAACCTGGTGTTCCTGCATATCCTTTGGTTTTGTCCGTTCCTGGTGGAAGTTCCACAGCCAGGCCAAGATCTGAGAGACGAACGTGACCTGAAATTATATGTATGTAGACAAGAAGATAGTTCTGTATGGAAACAAGAAGACAGTGTGTGACCAACCCATTCAGCCCATAGAACACCTCGCCCAGCCTGCAGAACACCCTGACAAGCCAACAGAACACACCACAGAATCTCAATATTGTTTATGGCCATTTGCCATGTATTTACGTAAGAATGTGCAAATACACACTTACATGATGACTACACAATGACTACAGTGATGATGTTAATCAGCCTCTATCATTGGTTGATGACATCATGCTAATCTGATCCCAAAAACAAGGTGATGTTATCAGTCTAAAACCATACTGCTTTTTTGTGTGTACCTGCATCATCCAGCAGAACATTTTCAGGTTTGAGGTCTCTGTAGATGATCCTATGCTGGTGCAGGTGCTCGAGGCCACAGATAATCTGAGCCGTATAAAAACACGCCCTGTTCTCATCAAAGCCTGGATTCTTCTCATCAACATTATACATATGAAACCTGCGAGAGAGTAGTGGGTTATGGGTAATACAAAGAACACCAGCACTGGAGCTGTTAAATTCTACAGATTACACAGGATCAGGAGCAGGACTACATACATACACACACTTAGTGTGTTACATGATGTTCCTTTAGGTTCCATGTGTTTATGAACTTTAAGGCTCTGTTCCTGTAGCTCATGAAAATCCTTCAGCTTGGTTCCTTCCATGAATATATTAAAAAATGTAAGCACAGGCATGGCCTTGCTTTGGCGAAGCAGCTGTGTTGTACCTGAGGTCACCTCCATTCATGATGGTCATCACCAGGCAGAGGTCAGTCTTGGTCTGGAAGGCGTACGCCAGCGTAACAATGAAACGGCTGTGGACCTTCGCCAGGATGCGCTTCTCGATGATGGCGCCCTGTTCACAACATAGAATGGTCACTCATTAAACATCTCACAGGTTAAGAATCGTGTCGCACTCAGGTATGCATCTGCTGGATGTTCAGGAACCTCAGGAACATTCTAGACAGTTTTGGCAGTGTGGACCCTTTTGCACTTGCACTTGTACTGAGAATGTAATGGAAATTAAATGAGGGGTCAAGAGTGAAAGTCCTGGTCTAGGTGGTGCTGTGAGACCTGGAGGAAACTCTCATGCTTCCGGTGCTCTCCAGAACACACTCCTGTAGAACTGAAGTGTCACAGAACGGTTGTGCTCTGCCGGTTGTGTGGCAGAGTATAATCATTCTTTGACACTTCAGTTCAAAAGAAGTGCGCTCTAGAAAGCACCGGCAGCATAAGAGTTTTAAGGTGGACAGGAATGTGTTCTGATGGGTGGAGTTCAAGTTAGTGAGGGTCAGGTGGATGAGATTCAGATGAGTGAGGGTCAGGTGAGTGAGGGTCAGGTGAGTCTCTGTCTTGGTCTGTCTCTCTATTTGTCTGTCACTCTGTCTCTTTCTGTCTCTCTGTTTCTCTGTCTCTCTCTCCAGTCGCTGGTTAGGCTGATTTGTGGAGCTGAAAGCCTCTTTGTTCTGAAGCGAATACACAGTGATTAGAGCTGCCTAATACTCTGCTCTCAGGTGACTGAGCTAATCTCTCCTCTCTCTCTGTCTCTCTCTCTGTCTTTTTTCTCTGTTTCTCTCTGTTTCTGTCTCTCTCTTTCTCAGGTGTAGAAAATATTTGTAAGGTGTTTTGGGGTACTGTAGAGCATCAGTGACTGAAACCCGTTTCATTCTTACATCATAGCCTTTGCGTTTCTTTAGCCGTTTCTTATTGAGCTTCTTGTTGGCATACATCTTTCCAGTGGCTTTCATCTGGCAGGCACTGACCTCGCCAAACCCACCCTTCCCCAGAACCCGGAACTCCATGAACCAGTCCTCTGTGACTGCCTGACTCTCCAGCCACTTAAACTGGACATAGCGCAGGAAGTACATGCTGCTCCTGAAGCCAGCGAGAGCTTTGTCCTCCAGGTTCTTCAGGAGCTGCTGCTCACTCTCTTTAAAAAGGTCCCCTCTGAGGTTCTTGAGGTCTTCCTTCACTCTGCTCACGGCCTTCTCCTCCAGGAAGCTGCAGAAGTTCTTAGAGCTTGACTCGAAGTACTTGTTGACAATTTTCTGTGCTTTCTGGGCGCGGTCCTTCTCTTGGGCCACAGTGTAGTCCTCCATGTCCTTCCAGAACTCCCCAGCATTTCTGTGGGCTGCGTCGCTGGTCAGGTACTGCTGGAAGAGGCGTCTGCCAATGGGCTGGCGGACACACATGCTGTCGAAGGATGAGTCCACCGAAGTCTTCATGTGTTCGCATTGTCGGATGTGGGGCAGGGTCAGCTTGGCCCGGTACTTCTTGTCCCTCATGGTCGCAGCAGCGGCTCCATCAACGCTCCCACGGGCAGAAACATAGGCTGAGTTCGCCACCACTGTCTCCAACCCTCCGATATCCATCGCTGGACCTGGGAGGGTCAGGAGCAATTCAGATCGCTGATTATGTTCTCAGACAATGCAGAATTAAGATTAAAATCTAAAAGCTTTTGAAATGTATTCAACAAAATGTACAGTTGAATATCAAATAAAATTAGAGTCTAAATACATTTCCACACACAGAGTTTATTAGTGTTTATCAATGTTCCTCAGTGTTTGTCAGTGCTCCTCAGTGTTTATCAGTCTTCATGTGAATCTGTAAGTGAGGCCGTGTTTCCTCTTTAAAAAATGAGGTGAGGCTAAATCCTCACTGTGCCCTGAATGCTAATTGAGTAATGAAAGCTAACTCTGGTCTAATTGATCTCCGTTTGGTTTTAAGACCACTGGTCTCTATTCTGGCACCTGACCTGATCACAACTTTAAATCCATCCCTTCAGCCCTGCCTGCTCATCTTGAACTGGGTTAAACAGCTTTTCCCACCGCTGGTTTGACACTTATGTAATTTATTCTCTGCTTTTTTTCTGGTGGTCTGAAGTAAAGGAATGTGATGGATCGGTTGGAGACAATGCTGGACTGAGAGGTCCTGAACATCATGATAATGCTCTTACACCACAATAGTTCATTATCATTATACTGCCTATTCACTTTGTATATTATTATTTTTTAATTATCATCTGAGCATTTGTTTCATGTTTTACTGTATGTTACACTGTATGTTTCACTGTGTACACAAACTACAAACTACTACGCAATATAACATCACTAAACATGATATCTCTACATAGATACTAATATATATGAGGTCTAGGATCAGATTTCAGATCAAATGGAGGGTCAGGTTTAAGATCAGGTATAGGTGTAAGGTTTGGGTTAGGCTCAGGCATTGGGTCAGATGTAGGGTCAGGTGTTGGGTCAGGCACTGATTTAATAATTCAAGTTATTTAAAAGTTAAAGATCACAGTTACAGTAAAATCTCACCATCATCACGCATACACACCGCTGACTCTCACCTGTGTTGTTTTTCCTTCCCTTTGAAATACGCAGACTTTAAGTAATAAACGAGCAAATAAATAAAAGCAAATCCACTGGTGTTAAAGTCCAGCCATGAACCTGCAGAGCTCCTTGCGTCTAGAACTGCAGGGGCTGCTCTCTTCTTCACACACCACTCTCTCTCCCCTTCACTTCTCGTTCTCTCCTCTCTCTACCCCTCTCTTCTCTTCTTCCCCCTCGCTTTTCTCTCTATCCCCTCTCTTCTCTCTATCCCCACCCCTCTCTCCCTCCCCCCTCCCTTCTCTCTCTATCCCCCTTTTCTCCCTGTCTCTTTTTAGCTCATGATGTCTTATTTTATTTGACCCCTCTTTGGTAGTAAGTCTGAGGTGGGGCGGGGCTTATGACCTGTGTGAACTCCTGATCAATGTTGTGTGTGTGTGTGTGTGTTGAGAAGAGTTTGGCTCTGTGACAGATTTAGACTAATCGCCAGTGACAGGCCACTTCCTTCATAATCCACGCACACACAAACACAATTAAGGTAGGACAGCAGTGACTGTGATTCCTTTCATCACTGGTGCTCCAGTGGAACCTCACACTGTCTCCAGTACAGCAGACCTGTGATCAACCAGACAGCAGCAGAGTGGAGCTTCAGTTCCTTTAGAGAACCTCTACTGTACCCAGAATCCACAAGGTGCTCAGGTGAGGGGCTGAACGTGTGATGTGTGTAAATAAACAGCTCTGCTCTCTCTGTGTGTGAGTGAAGAACCCACAAGCTCTTGGACCTAAACTGCAGTGCCTGCGCTCAGCGTGGTCTAACAGCGCCCCCTGCTGGCTAGTTTTATACTGGTTTTAAACCTCTCTCTGTTGAGCTCCAGACTGGTGTGTGTAGTGTGGTGTGCATCTGTCTGTATGTGGACCAGACGTTGGGCTGGGGGAAACACACCTGAATAATTCTCTGAATACCCAACACACCTGTATCATTCCTACCCAACATACCAGTATCATTACTATCCAACACACCTGGATCATTCCTACCCAGGAGACTTATATAATTCCTACCAAACACACACCAATAATCCCTACCCAAGATATGTAGATCATTCCTACACAACACCCCTGGAACATTCCTACCCAACACACATGGGCGCCGGAACCATTTTTGGTGGGGGGGCATACCCCCCAACACCCCCCTCCCCCCATCACCACCCGGACACTTGTATGATACCCTCTCAACACACATAGATCATTCCTGTTCTTTTCTATTCTATTCTATTTACAGCACATTAATACATAAACCACTTCAAAGTGTTGAATTGGTTTACTGTTTCTATATAAAATAGCACATATATACGTCTTTCACTAATATATAAAAAATGTAAACTTAGTTAAAATCACAATAAAAACATTTGCATGTCTCACCGCGAGAAAAAAAAAAATAGAATTATAGACAGAATTATTAAATGTGGAATGCTAACAATGTTTGCAGTACTTTAATAAAAGTCATCATCGCAACACGCACACAGCTTGTTAATCTGGCCGCCATCAGTTTCAGAAAAGGCCATTAATTAATTATTTCCAACCATTTCGTAAACAAATGAACAAACTGCAGGGGGCGCCGCGTCACTTCCCGTAAGCCGCAGCGCTGGGGCTGTTTGCTGCTAAGCTAAAGCTAATAAAGCAGTTTATTTTATATTTACGGCATTTTACAGTAAAATAATAATTTTTACAGTTAAATACAGATATTGGTATATTAATACGGTATTCGTATTTCACCGTAGCTCGTCGTTTCTGAAGTTTGGGTCAGTAAAGCAGGGTTTAGCCGCTAATGCTAAAAATAAAGCCAAAACCCGGGTCTGGCTCCTCAGTTTGAAAAGTTTTAGATTTTAAATTTTTAGGTAAAAAAAGGCCACACTGTTCAGCTCTCATGTCCCTCAGCATAAGCCGTTTCACTGCTTAAGTTTGTTTCACCTACACCTAAAATACTTCCTTTAAATTCCACCTTAAATTCCTCTTTAAATACTGCTGCTGGTGACATTTAATGTGAAATTCATGGTAGATCAGAATAGGTTCAATCTTAATTAAGGTTAAACAGTGTGTTTAATGTTCTTTCTTCAATCATTAATATAAACTTTGTCTACTGCATTTTCTCTGTGTGATCTGTGTACTTTTTTTTCCCCCAGGAGAGAGTCCGCCCTGATGGAGCGGCCTCTATTCGGCGGAGCTTTATCAGCTACCGTTCCTCCCAACGCCACAGACGTCAGGTTCAAAATCTCCCACAGACCTAAACTACCACATTAATTAAACTGGGATTAATAATGAATAATTCCGTTCTCTTTTGTTCTTCTCTCTCTTTCTCTAGCGAGTTGAGGGAGATTCCTGATAATCAGGAGGTTTTTGTTCATCCTCTCACAGATCAGAGCATTATCATAGAGCTGATGGACTATCAGGGTCAGGTAGAGGACGATCAGGCTGCCAGGTGACCAACACACACACACATTGTCCACACAACCATACAGCCTCACATACCGTCCACACAGTCACACACAGTCATACTCATGCAATCACACGTCCACACACCCACACCAACTGCGCACACACACCATGCAGACCCTCACACGCGATCTACACACTCACACCACACACACAGTCCACACCCTCACACACAGGCCACATGCCATCCACACACTTTCATTCCCCCTTTACTCTTGTTCATTCCAACGAACGCCAAACTTCTCCTGTAGTGTAAGTGTAGTAAACAGTAATTATTAATGGTCATGTGTATAATTTGTGGTAAAATGGATAATGTACAATGTGTTGAATTTTAAGTGATGAGTAGAATGGTAAGGATGTGGCTTCAAGGTCTGTCAATTAAAGTGAGTTAATTGATGAGCCTTCTCGGATGAGATTTTTTTTGTTCCAGTTCGTCTGACCACACGGTGTGATCTCAGGTCCCAGACAGCAGTTGTTTAATATTACAACAAAAGAGGAATCACTGTCAGGGCACGTCATTATATAATAAATTAACTCGTATTTAAATGCATTTATTTCTCCTTGTGTGTGTGTGTGTGTATGTGTGTTTGTGTTAGGTATCACTTCGAGGACCTTGCAGGCAGTAATAAAGCAAGTGGTGAGGGATTGTGGGAAATCCGGATGGTGGACCCTGTTCCCCACTCTCAGATTAAGCTGCAGGAGAGTAGCTCAGCCTGGCTACTGAATGGAGCTCAGATTATCTCCAAATTCAACGAGGAGGTGCATGCAAGCATACTGTACACAGACTACACACCAGATTAAACTGCAGCTGAGTGGCAGCAGGAGGCAGTAAGGAGCACTGAAGGAGAGCAGGAACTGCAGGAAAGTAGGGAACAGCAAGGAGAAGTGAAGGGCAGTGTGTTACAGAGGACCGTAGGGGACAGTGGAAGGCAGTGGGTTATAGTGGAGGACAGTAGAGGACATTAGACAACATGATGGAGATCATGCAGAGAAAGTGTGTCATGTGTTATCTGACCCACGTACATGTGCTTTCAGGTGTTTATTTGTATTCTTGTTTTTGTTTACAGGCCAAGAACACTGTAAACATCCACCTGGGTTTGTTCCGTTTGCCACAGTACACTACAGACATCCTGATCACCTTCAACGACCCTGTTAACATTAGGTTTGTTTTATACACACACAAACACATGCTGTGTTGAGGTCACCTGTCTAGAGGAACAGAAGTAAACAAACAATGTTACAACCCCAATTCCAAAAAAGTTGGTAAATTGTGCAAAGCGTAAATAAAAACAGAATGCAATGATATGGAAATCTTATAGACCTATATTTTATTCATAACAGAACATATCAAAGTTGAAAGTGAGATATTTTACTATTTCATGAAAAATATTGGCTCATTTTGAATTTCATCACAGCAACATGTTTCAAAAAAGTTGCGACAAGGCCATGTTTACCACTGTGTGGCATCCCTTCTTCTTTTAACAATGGTCTGTAAATATCTGGGGACTGAGGAGACCAATTGCTCGAGTTTTGAAAGAGGAATGTTATCCCATTCTTGTCTGATATAGAATTCTGTCATAAGTCTTCTGTGTTGTATTTTTTGTTTTATGATGTGCCAAATGTTTTTCAATGGGTGAAAGATCTGGACTGCTGGCAAGCCAATTCAGTACCCGGACCCTTCTATGAAACCATGATGTTGTAATTGATGTAGGTTTGGCATCGTCATGTTGGAAAAAGTGAAAGTGACCGTTCTGTCATACATGAACACACCACAGCGTGAACAGCACAAAATTCTTCCTCTGCATTTAACCCATTCACCAAGTGAAGCAGTGAGCAACCAGGAACACAGCGCCCGGGGAGCAGAGTGTGGGGACAGTACCTTGCTCAGGGTACCTCAGAGCAGTCTTGGGAATTGAACCCATGACTTCCTGATCACAGGGCGAACGCCCTAACCACTACACTACCAGCTGCCCTGTGCCAGGTCTTCCCTGAAAGAGATGTTGTCTGGATGGGACCATGTGTTGCTCTAGAACAGACCTGGGCATTTTACAGCCTGCTGGCCACATACGGCCCTTTGGTTATCCCTGTCCGGCCCGCGGTATGTCAGTCATAAACACAAATGAATAATGTAGTCAAAAAATCGATTTTCAGATACTAATTGATACTAAAATTTAGTATCGAGTTTGATATCAATTAGTACTGGTATCGATACTTAAATGCCAGTTTTGCATCTGTCCGCCATCAGAGTACAACAATTTTCAACAGGCATTGCAGCGGGCAGCCCCTCCTCCCGCTACCTGGAGGACCCAATGTTTACATGACAGCCCGTTCGGGATTTAAAGGTGCATGCCGCTTTTTTTTCCTCAGTAGAGAGCCAGGGGGAGCTTTGGGGCTTTGGAGGCCAGAGGCCGGTTGCGAAGCTCTCCTCTGCAGAGAACCGGCGCGACGGCCCCTGAGCACAAATAATTTATTCAAAAGTTCCTGTTTTTTTGTTTCTCCCCCTGTAGTATCGAAAATAGTATAGAGTATCGAGCACCATCCTTAGTATCGGTTTCGAGTTTGAAATTTCAGTGTTGTGACAAGTCTAGTAGTAGCTTATCAAAATATATAATTTACTGCTTTTTACAATAGGAGAAAATTAATATTGAGCAGAATTAAGTTCGTTATCGTTGGTTTGGCCCTCCAACATGGTTCAGATTTTTCATGTGGCTCCCTGTAGGAATTAATTGCCCAGCCCTGCTCTAGAATCTGAATATAGCTTTCAGCATTGATGGTGCCTTTCCTGATTTGCAGGCGGCAATCAGAGATGTTGGCTTTTGAACTGAGCACTGATAATAAGCTGAGTTATCTTTCTCTTCTTTAGTCCCGATGACATGGCATTCGTGGTTTCCAAAAAGAATTTCAAATTTTGATTTGTCTGACCACAGAACAGTTTTCCACTTTGCCACAATGCATTTAAAATGAGCTTTGGCCCAGAGAAAACATCAACGCTTCTGGATCTTGGTAACATACGGCTTCTTCTTTGAACGACAGAGTTTTAACTAAGTTTTAACAGAGTTTTAATCTACGGATTGCATGGCAAATTGTGTTCACTTACAATATTTTCTGGAATGATTTCCATTTCAAAATCATACCTGTTTTTGATGCAGTGCCACCTAAGGGCCTGAAGATCACGGGCATCCAGTATGTTTTTTTTGGTCTTGTCCCTTATGCACATAGATTTCTCCAGATTCTGGGAATCTTTTAATGATATTATGTACTGTAGATATAGTTAACCTCTTTGCAATTTTAGTCTGAGAAACTGGAATTTCTCCACGATTTGTCAACGTATTTGGGGGGTATTAGTGATCCTCGTCCCATTTTTTACTTCTGAGAGACACTGCCACTCTTAAGATGCTTTTTTTTATACCTAATCATGAAAAATGAAATGTGACTATTTGTTATACGTGAACACATCACAGCACACAGTGTGATCAGCATGAAATTTGTTCTCTACATTTAATCCATTCACCAAGTGAAGCAGCAGGCAGCTAGGAACACAGCACATGGGGAGCCGTGTGTGGGGATGGTACCTTGCTCAAGGGTACCTCAGTGGTGCCACTAGCAGTCCTGGGACTTCTGTTCATAGGGCCAACTCCCTAATCAACAATCTTTGTTCTGTTATGAATACAATATGGGTTTATGAGATTTCCATATCATTGCATTCTGCTTTTATTTACAATTTGCACAACGTGCCAACTTTTCCGGAATTGGTGTCTTGTTTCTCTGTAAAAAGGTGACATCTGCATACCTGTCCGTTTATTTGATGACAGTTGTTAGGGTTATAGGGGCTGTACTTTCTGTCTACTCTCTATAATGCCAGTTTAATCAGTGCAGCCAGTTTCAGCGGTTTAACCAGTTTAACTTATCTTTCTTTCTCTTTTGTCTCCATGTCTGACTCTCAGTCCCCTGAGCAGCAGTGCAACGGTCAGTGCAGGCGCTGGCTGGACATTGCAGGACTTTCACACACTGGTTCAGTCTGTACGGCTGCTGGACCCCGGAGTGTTTGGATAACCCCCCCCACCACACACACACAGCTAAACCTGGACTGGATTTTTGTGTTTGAACTGGTGTGTTTCAGAACACTGAGGGCGGCTCAGGTTCTCAATCAGGGGAACCATCAAAGTTTTTCATCCTACATTTATTTGTTTATTAAATAAACTGTGTATTACATGTGTGTGTGTGTATGTGTGAATGGGTGAAGATACTTCAACTGGGAAAATTTCTCAGTGTATTCAGACTTTGTTTCTGTTTTCTCTTTAAAAAATGTCTAACTAGTGGAGTTTCCTAAAGAACCATATTTGTAAATGAGTTGTGAGTGAAGAGCCTCTGAAACCCTCACAAGTTTCTGGGTCAGAGTTACTGGAGGGTTAAGGAGTAAATGCTTTAGTTACAGTTCAGTGTTTATGACTCAGTTATTATAATCAGACAAAGTCTATCTAAACTGTGTCTCCTTCACATCGCGGTTCTGCAGGGAACCCCAGAAAAAATCTGTCTTTCCTAAATTAAACCACTAAAATTTACTTCTTACCTCACATTTCTGTTCCTCCTGTTTAGGAGGTAATATGACTGTAGCAGCTTTATGTGTGTGTGTTTAAAATTAAACCAGTTTTAGTGAGGGAAGTGATACACTCATCCACCCATCACTGATAATACTCATTAACCTGCATGCACACACACACACACACACACACACACACACTCATCCACCCATCGCTGGTAACACTCATGAACCTATACATTCACACACACAATCTTCAAAATCTTACATTCTTTGTATAGTAAAGAAACACACTATCTTCAGCATTTTTATTTCTCTTTACTCTGGCATTAATAACACCTATAAGAGCCTTGCTTGTTAGTTAAAATTAAATTAGTATTTCACTTTTATTGTGGAAAATCAGTCAGAGTTTATATTTACTTTAAGGCAGTCGGAGTCCAAGTTTAGCCTCTTCAGTTACGAGGTTACGAGGCTAATGTCACTTTCACTGGAAGTCAGTAGAGGTTCAGTCGTTTTAACTCAAAGTTTCTGTGTTAAAGGCTCCTTCAGTCAGAACCAGGAGTGTTCTAAAAAAATAATCAAAATAGTAAAAAAAAATCTGATTCACGACTGTGTTACTCAGCAAATATCATTACTGCAAACAGCTACAACCACAGGGCATGAGCCCAGAACAGTAGTGAGAAGATGGTGTGTGTGTGATCAGAATGTGTGTATGCATGGTAGATGTAGAGGAGCTGATCCTAGAACAGCAGTGAGAGCATTGTGTGTGTGTGTGTGTGTGTGTGTGTGTGTGTGTGTGGGAGGTGTAACGAAGCTGATCCCAGAACAGCAGTGAGAGCATGGTTTGTGAGTGTGTGTGTGCGCTCAGTAGTTGTATGTACGGTAGATATAGCGGAGCTGATCCCAGAACAGCAGCGAGAGGATGGTATGGGGGCCAAGTCTAAAGTATGAGGCTCCAAGTCCTTTATAGAGTCCGGTTAATCCCTCCGTCCGCAGAGTCTTGGAGAAACAGTCCACAAACCCACGGTACAGCTGACCCTGAGAAACACACATAGATAAGAGAAATAAATAACTGTAATTTTAATTGAAGGTAGACCCACAAAATTCTGTCTGAATTGGTTGTAGATCCACAAAATTCTGTTTGAACCGACTACAGATCCATGAACTTCTATAATGTGTATATTTGAAACTGTAGGACGTTGGGTGGGGCGGGGCTCACCTGGCCCAGGTGGTTGATGGGCTGGTTGTAGAGTCGAGTACTGATCACATCAAATGGAGTCATGGCCAAAACCACAGCAACGCTACTGACCATTCCAGCACTGAGGGCCACTAACCAACTGTCTTCAGAAAACACCTGCACAGAGAGAGAGAGGAAGAAACACTCTTTACACTAAACAAAAAGATTAAAGGAAAAAGTCTCTCTTTTTTTCTGTAACCAGGAAGGTGTTCTAGAAGCCAAAGTGTGTATGTGTGTGTGAGAGTGACCCTGAGCCCCTCTGAGCCTCATTATCTGGATTAGGTATGCCAGTTTAGAGTTCTGAAAGCTGAACTGTGGATGGTTTTAGATCCTTGTTCTAACAGGATCTGTCTCTCCAGATGACTGACAGCTAACCACTGGACCCATCCACCCACAGAGCTATAGATAATATCCCATGGACTTCTTCCTTCATCGTGTTCATCAAAAACAGCTCCATAACGTCAGCTCGTGCTTGGTCTTAGAAGAAATACCTTAAACACTGTTTCTCCCACCAGGACACCAAGGAGAAACTGCCTTCAACACTGGATCAGTCCGGTGGCCCAGATGAAGCTGGTACAAATCTCTGGACCTGCATGTCCCCCATGAAGTCCATGATTCTCCTCTACAACTTCGAGAGGATTCGGCATAGGTTGAGGTTCATCCTCCTGTCAGCACAAGACCGAGCTACTGCAGCAGGAGGATGAACCTCAAGCTGGATGGATGTCCTGGATATGCGGCTGTCAGAATCGCAGTCTGGAGGAACATTCTGGTCTTGGAAGAACGCTGTGGTCCTGGAGGAACATTCTGGTTTTAGAAGTCCTGGAGGAATGTTGTGATTTTGGGCGAACGTTGTGGTCCTGCAGGAACAATGTTTGGTTTGACTGTCTGCTTTGTAGAGGGCTGAACTGATGACCATCTACTCAACTCAACCAAAGCAAAAGTGAAATTATGTTTGACAGACAAATAGATGCTTGTCATTGTGCCAGTACAACGAGATGATGTTTGGGTCTAGCCCGCAGACACACAGCAAAGATTTAGAAATATAAAAATATAATAACCAAAAATGACAGAAGTCGTAGCTTTAGAATGGAGTTAAATACAACTTAAGCTAAACTAAATAAAACTAAAGTGGTGTGTATGTGTGTGTGTATGTGTGTGTGTGTGGTCAAAGTGGATGTAAAGCTGGACTTTCTGTTATTGCACAAACACAGCTGAGCTGAAACAGTTGGGAGGTTCTTGTGGTTTTTCAGTTTCTGCACAGCGGTGTGTTTTCCAGAATGAACTAAATGTAAAAATGCTGAGTGTGGAGTTTAACAAAAAACTGGTCCTTGATCTGGTGATGAGTAAGAGACTGTGGAGACACAGCATTGCTGATCTTCTTTTAGAGGAACTGATGAGGAATAAAAACTATAGTAACCCGAAGAAACCAAAGCGCAGGTGCTTGAAGACAGGTATTCTACTTTCAGCTCCCACAAAGGTTACAAAAACCTTTTTAAAGACTCTGGTCTCCATGGTGATGTCAGGATTTAGTCCTATTTTGTTGAATCCTGGGTCTGATCTACAGTATTGATACTGCAAAATCGAATTATTCTCCTCAGTAAAAGTAAGTATCTTGTTTGTTCGATTGGGTCCTCTTCGTCTGCTTTTAGGACTCGTGAAAAACTGAAGACATATTAGGTCAAATGTATCAAGAAATCTTGAAAATTTTATTGGGTACACAAACATTCTCACTATAAAAAAATGTTTTACTTAAGCCAGTGAAACATCTGTACGTGTGTGTGTGTGTGTGTGTGTGTGTGTGTGTGTGTGTGTGTGTGTGTCTGTAGGTCACTAATAAACTCTCTATAGGTGCTGGAGGTGGACAGTGTGTGTGTGTGTGTGTGTGT